>ML780717.1:261643-277819 GCA_009831015.1 Picea engelmannii
AAGGTAAGATTCCCTTCAAATGTTTCAACTGTGGTAAGATAGGTCATTTTGAAAATAAATGTCCACACAAGAAACATGATCAAAACTTTGAAGATGAAGAGAAGCACAAATCAAGAAGATTTGATAAGAAGAAAAGTTTATGTCTAAACAATGATGACTTCTTAGAAGACATCGATAGTGATTCTTCATGTGAAGATAAAGTAAGTGAAATCATGCTTATGGCCAAAGAGGATTATGATATTGAAAGCATAAGCAGTGATGAGAATGATGAAGAAGATGTGGTTGATATGGAAGGAGAACTGATCAGTGCACTGGAAGAGATTGATAGACTAAGAATCAAGAACAGAAAGCAAAAACAATTGTTGATACAGTTTGAGAAAGATAGTAAACAGTCTGATGAAGACTTTTCCCTGCTAAAAGTGGACTTAGAAGAGGCAAGGAAAATTGAGGATATTCTGAAACATCATCTATTAGAAAAGAGGGCAAGATCTGAATCCCTAGAAGAATAAGTAGTAAAATCTAGGAAAGAGATGGAGAAGTTTCAAACCTTGTATCATTAGAATCTATCAAGTATCAAAGCCTCAGAAGGATTAACCACCATTCTGAATCAACAAAGAAATCCAAAGATGAAAATTGGTTTGGGGTTTGAAGAGGGATCAAGTAGTGGTCAGCCAAGAAACAAAGAACCCATCAAGTTTGTTAAATCTACAACCAATGACAACCACAAACATGTAGAAGCAAAGGAAGACAATCAGCCGCCCAGGACGAGTGAAGAAAAAGGTGCCAGGATGGAATCTGTAGAACAAAGAAATAATGTACTCCCTACTCAAGGACATCATCAACATGGAAGAAATCGATTTGCTCAAAGAAGACAATCATTTTCCAGGTACAAAGAATTTTTCTATGGATATTGTTTCTACTGTTCTAACTTTGGTCACAAAGCTGTAAATTGTTCCTTAAGACTTAGACATAAGCAATTAATATTTCAAAGGAATAAATATTTGCCTCAACAAAGAATGTTACAACCAAGTAACAAACCATCACATATTGCAAATTTCCAAACTAAGTCTAGAGACATACAACTAAGGAGGTCAAGAAATAATAAATAGTCAACGAGTAGACAACGCTGCAACAACAACTTTGACCTATTGAACAATGAGATTGAATGTTATAACTGTCACAACTTTGGCCACATAACTGCAAACTGCCATCTGAAGAATTACAAAGCAGACCCAAGGATAAAGTTCTTAGATAGAAAGCCCAGCACATGGAAAAGAAAAGATAGTGAAAAATGTGGTCAAGCACCTTCAACTCAAAAACAAAAGGCCTCTGGGAATATAGACAATGGATGTTCCAAGCACATGAATGGAGAGAAGGATAAGCTACTGTCCATAAATAAAAGAAAAATAGGAAATGTGATCCTTGAAAATGATGAACCAGGTAAAATCAAGGATAGAGGGATGATGAGTTTGAGTAAGGACAAAGGAGATGCCCAGTACGTTCTTCTTGTGGATGGTATGAAACATAATTTTCTCAGTACAAGTCAAAAATGTGACAGAGGCAATGAAGAGGTGCTCACGTCCAAAGAATGTAAGGTAAATATAAACTCAGGACAAGTGGGGAATAAAAGTATAAATAAAATTAATGATGTTGAAATTGAGTCCTCCCCTGCAAGTAAAGAAGAAGATTCATATACAATAAAAGCATGTTCAGTTAGCATTAACCCCATGGATGAAGTAGGAGAAGAACCATGTCATAAACATGAAGCAGAAGTCTTGAAGGTTGAGAAGGAAGACACCCAAATCAAGTTCTTGAGCAGTTTCATGACTCTGGACAAGGTCTTGGATAGCCAGAGATCACCAAATGACAAATCCAGTATTGGACTCAACAAGGTAGAAATCAGTGCTCCTAAGAAACCTGATACAGGTCCTTCATTTGTGAAAAAGAAAAGCAAGTATGAGAGTGGGTGTAGCAGTTTTCTCTTGTGATTGAATATGGAAATAAAAGCCCTGGATTGAATGCATCATGGAAGAAAAATGAAATTGCAGTAATAGATATCAATGAGATTCAATGGGGAGATCCAAGGGCTATTTAAAAAGTACAAGCTACATTTGCACAGTTTTCAAGTAGGACAATGACATTCACAACAACAACATTCTGATGTACAAAATGATATACATGACATCCTGTAGAGATAACAAGAGGAAAGACCTTGTCAAGGAAAGTTAACATTTAGGAATAAAAAGGGGAAAAGAGTCAGAAGCAGAGAGATAACAGTGACGGGGGGAGTCATCCACTCATGAGAAGAAAAGGTTGATGAAGGAGTCCGAGTAAGAGAGGTGAGAAATTTTGAGTATTCTACAGAGGATACAGTGGAAGATGAGGATGAATAGGTCCAAGAATCATAAAAAGAAGACTCTGGTTTGGATACAAACATCTACAGGCCTCAAATAAGAGAGTCCTTCCTGTTAGGGGGAGTTTGTGTTGGTCTTAATATCTGATACCTCCTAAAATTACTGCCACAGCTCAGGGGGAGCACGTTCTCTTTGACATTGATGTCAAAGGGGGAGAAAATAATCTTGGTGTCTTTGTTGCCATCAATGCCAAAGGGGGATATTGTTGGAAAATGTTTAACAGGCATCGTATGCTTGTCATTGATGGAAAGTACAGCAGCGAAGATGACATGAGTACAATAAGAAGTATCAGAAGTATTTTTGGAAGACACTGCAGATCAATCTCGATCAATTCAGAAGAGACAGTGCAGAGGATTGTTGGAAGGTTTACAGTTGGGAGTGAGCTTTTCATTGATGGAAAGAACAACGATGGAAAATATCAGCATGATCAATAGTGTAGTGATAATGGAAGAGGAGGATCAATAGTGAATGTTGGATATTATTCATAATCCCCGATGACTGTTAGATATGAATTCAGACAAGAAGAAAGCACATAAGAGGAGGATAGATCTTAGGCATCAGATATGAGTGTAAGATCCGACCATTGTTGGATCAGGGAGAACCTGCACATTCATTAAAATGCAGAAGAGGCGAAGTGTGAAATGCCGAAATATGTTGGTTTGACTCCATTTCAGATTTTCATAGATCGAGAATTGAAGGTGTCGAGAACTTACACATCAAGAGTGTGAAATTGCGAAGTGGCGAAATGATCCTAGCCGTTGGATCAAGGTGTGATCTGGGTCGTCAGATCTAGGAGGTGAATATGGCAGAACATGTCAGAAAGGACAGTTGTGGACCATTGGATCAAGAGGATGCATGACAAAAGATCAGAGCATGTCAAAGAATCCATTTCGGGGTTTCGCAAATCGCGACTTGGAGAGGCAAGAAACAATACCACAGGAATGCCGAAATCGCGAAATGCAAAATTGCAAAAAGATCTTCACCATCAGATCACCAAGGATTATGGACCATTGATCAAGCATGAAGAAGGCCTGTGAAGTGTCAAAATCACAACAAGATCTGAACCATTGGGTCCATACGACACATGGTGAAAGATCGTCATGTCACTGACTAGAAAGTCAAAGAAATAGGGTTCCCTAACCTCTCAAATTCACGATATGCGAAATCGTGAAACAATCTTAGCCATCAGATCAAGGTTTGATCTGGACCGTTGATCTGACTCCATCTCAGAGTCTCGCCTATCGTGACTTGGAGTGATGAGAACCTCCATCACAAGAATCACAATAAGATATGGACTGTCATATCACCAAGGGTTCTGGACCGTTGATCTAAGCTCCATCTTGGAGCTTCACCTATCGCGACTTGGCGTGACAAGAACCTCCATCTAAGGAACTGCGAGATGTGAATTCACAATGAGATTTGGACCGTCAATACATCAAAATCTTGGACCATTGATCTGAGCTCCATCTCAGAGTCTCGCTTATCATGACTTGGAGTGATGAGAATCTCCATCTAAGGAACAGCGAGATGCGAATTCACGATGAGATCTGGACCATTGATTCATCGAGATCATGGACCATTGATTAGGGTCAATGAAGATCATAAGTTTGCAGTCCTTTTAACGTAGCCTGTGGTTGCCACATGTGGTCACGTGGAGGAAGGACCTAGTGCAGATAATCTCTGCCTCATAATTTTGGGGATTGCATCTGGGAATGTTGAGACACTAGATCATACGAATGTCGAAATACCGAAAAGGTGAATTGTCAGTGTAACCGGAAGTCACCGCCTGTGGTCATGTAGAGGAGGGAGCTAGAGCAGCCAAGATCCTTTTCAGAGCTCACGACATGAAGAGTCAAGATGCCTCATCACATAATCTCCAAATTGGGAAAGTGAGAAATGCATAAATCACGACAATATCCTTCAGTGCTAATTCAATGGTCCAGATGAAACTGAAGGAGATCGGAGGGCTACTGTTGCACGCCACAGTGTAACTGCCAGAAACCACTGATGGTTTCTGTCATAGGACTCGAAGACACTTCGGGGTGATTGAAAGAGGACATGAAGAGTCTCTGCGAATCTTCAAGAGGGATGAAGATGCTTGTGGAGGCGATTGACAGCTGAATGAGCATTGAATCCTATAACTGGAACAGAGAAGGTGAGCTCGACTGTCACAAAGAAGACAAAGAGTCTCAACTACCAGAGAGGCTGAGGAATCTCTGCATAACATACAGTGATGCTAAATGAGTGGAAAAATAGCCAGAGAAGCTGAAGAGTCACGATGATGATCAGACAGAGCACTCGAGTTGTGGATGATATCGGCGTTGTGTGAGTATGAAAAGGTATTGTGTGCATTGCATGCACAAGGTGCACAAAAGCTATAAATACACAGTACAGAGAAGAGATGCGGTTGCTATTGCTATTGGATTTTTTGTGGTTGTTGTCATTGAAGGTGATTCATGCATGAAGAAGGAGGAGAGTGCAGCAGCTGAATTGAATAGAAAAGGAACTATGTAGTGAATGGACATGGCGCACATAGCATAAAAAGTAGAAGAACAGACAGCGCAAGTCATGTGTGCAGGAAGGCAGTGAGGCATACGGAGAAATGAAATGCAGCAAAGCAATGATGAGTATGGTAAGCCATTGTTGAACATTATATCACTGTAATAAGTTTCAGTAGAAAAGATTTATGTTTCAGGGTGGAAGGGAGGTGTTAGGGAGGACTGTTGTCCTCATAGGTTCAAGTGGGTGCTTGAACGCAGGGAGTTGTATCTTCCATCTGGTTGCAGCCAGAGAAACCAGGGTGGCAGGGTGGTGCAAGGGAGAACAATTGTTCTCTGTTATACAGGTTGGTTGCCTATATGATTGGAAGTTGGTGCTTCCATCCAGTTGGTGATGGAAACACTCAGGGAGTTGGTGCTAGAGAAACCAAGGAGTTGGTGCTTCCTTCTAGTTGGTGCTAGAGAAACCAGGGAGTTGGTGATTCCTTTTAGTTGGTGCTAGAGAAACCAGGGAGTTGGTGCATCCTTCTAGTTGGTGCTAGAGAAACCAAGGAGTTGGTTCTTCCTTCTAGTGGGTGCTAGAGAAAACAGAGAGTCGGTGCTCTCAGCAAGTAGCAGCTTGCAAAACTGAGGTTGTAGCCTCATTATGAGTTGGTGCTCATATGTATGATAATTTAAAGAATGTAACTATTACTTATGATATAAAGAAAAAGAGGTTTCTACCCTATATGGGTTTTCTTGGGAAATATCTGTCTCTGTGTTTCTCATATATGTGACTGATGTTGAATGTGCCAATGTTTATTTCCCTGCATTATTGTGATCATCATTCAGTTTTTTTGCAAAGAGTTTAAAAGAAGCATAATTGTTTAATCAATTTAACAACTGATTCACCCCCCCTCTCAGTTGTCCAACAATTGCAATTGTCGAGATCAGTTTCAACTGGGGACAAATAATCTCCAAACAACTAAGCATCTGTGTGCAGCAGGCGCAGATGCCGAAGGAAGGAAACACACCAACTTTGTACATGTCCTCGTACCTGCTCGATGTCATGTGCACTAGGAACATCTTCTCCAGCATGAATCTAAGATGACATGTTGTAGAGCTCCCGATCCACATATAATTCAGTGTGCTATGGAAAAACAGGTACACAAAATCTTACTCCTTCATCTGTGATGAATTCATTGCCCATATTTATTTTATTCCTTTTAAGAAGGAATTCCCAAGGCTATCAGTGGCAGCCAATAAAATGATAGCCAAGGTAACTCATTGGTACTTGGACAAGCGCGCAACATACATCAGGGTGTTCGGGGCCACCAGAGCACCACATCTCCTACCAGATCATGCCCCAGATCGAACCGTCATGGGATAAATTTGCTATCAGACCATCCTGCAGGGCTATGATGCCACATTTGTAAAAGACAAGAAACGAGCCTTCATACCCTACGATTTCCATATGGGGTTCTATCTTGTAAAAGATACTGCTCAAGACAAACAAGAAGGGCTGAGCCAAATTGAATTTAGGTTCCCTACATGTTGATTCTGCAAGCATGATCCTAAAGTCCTGGTCCTCCAACATGCATCGGAAGTGTCATCCTGTTGGCCAAATGCTCACGATAAGTTTGACGACAAGTTCTTCACATAGAATGCCCAGGACTGGGGAGAGGTGGTGCAGAGGATGGCCAACCCAAATATGACCACATTCAAGGCCATAAGCATGGATGAACAGGTGGAAACAATAGAACAACCAACTCAAGAGGCCCTCATAGCCAGGGAAGAAATCAGAGTGGTAGAGAAAAAAAAGGTGCAGGGAAGGGGACTGTTCTTGACACCAGAGGCACAAAAAAGGGGTCTGCGCTTAATGGAAGAGGCACATAGAGTAATTGACAATGATACAGAATGATCCAAAACTCATAGAGATGACAAGGGTTCCTGTCGACAACCCATTCAAAATTCAGGGAGGACCAAGTGACCGAGAGCCGATACAAATTGAAGAAACCATCGAGTCAGATAACCCTGAAGTTTCGACACCATAGGTCGAATCACCAGGGGACGTTTCGGATCAGCCTAAGATAGCGAGGAAATCAGGGAGAGAAAGGACCCCAAATCCCCTATTCAATCTAATAACCATCTACGGTGATGAGGAGAGCTCAGAGGTGTCCCTAATCACTCCGGTCAAAATCACAGAGAAAACAAAACCTAAGAAAGAATCTACCCCGCGTCCCGATCCTATAAGTTAGAGCAATTTGTAGAACAAGTACAAGGTAGAAATTTCCTTGGATGTTAATCCACTCGACACATTAGGAATCCCAATGGACAACTCGAGGGATGAGCCATGATCGAGTGAACAAGGGGAAGAAATTCCACAACAGGAAATCGACATCTCGATAGCCGATTATCAAGTAAGTACCGAGCCTTCCCTTGATTAATCAATTTTGGCCAGTAATTTATCTCCCGATGAGAAAAAACTAGAGGCCAAACTTTCAGGACATACAGAATAGGTTCAAGAACCCAGTCTTGAACAAATATACATAGTCGGGAGCCTGGGAAACATTCTTACTTGGGGAGAGCAACAAATCACTGAACCTGTGGATGAGGTCTTCGATATACAATCCATCGCCTATGAACGAAAGAGGAAATCCATCATGAAGAGAACCACTAAGAAGAGGAGGCTTACTCTAGATAGTTCCACCCTCATCACCACAAAGGAAAATTTGATCAGCACAGAGCATGCTTAGACGTCTGAGCTCATAGGTGCAGGGATGGAGATTATTAATGCCACCCTGGATAGAGCAAGGAAAGATGAAGAGGAGTTGGCCACTGTGCTAAAGGAGTTGGAGCATCCTCACCATTTGGCGAAATACTATTAGGACTCCACATAGGCCACGATGTTTTTGAGAAGTGAGTTCCAGGATTCCTATAGTAAATTCACGAGTGAGCAACACCTTTTCATTGTAGGGATAGCCGATTTTCAAGAAGACACCCTTATGGAATTGGAAACATGCAAGTACATGGAAATATGGTATGAGAAATCCCACCAAGCGGTATAAAGAATTGATTACATCAGCGTGGTTCAAAATGTCTGACACACCAAAGAGCACGACATTTGGGTACTAAGGGACAATCAACCACGGAGAAGATAGGAGGAAAGGAGGAAAGTGGTAGGCAAGAAGAAAGTGATGGTTTTCTCTCACAGGTATGGATCTTGTACTTTGATGGGTCTAAGTCACAATAAGTATCAGGAGCCGAGTTTATCCTCTTAGATCCCAAAGGTAAACGAAATTTCATGTCCTACAGACCAGAATTTGAGTGCACAAACAACACTGCCCAATATGAAGCTCTGGTACAAGGGCTAAAGACAACCATAGACTTAAACATTAAATAACTAAAGGTTTTCGGAGATTCTGAAATCATCGTTAGACAAGTGAGAAACACCATACATTGCAACTCTCTCCACCTGAGGAATTACCAACAGGAAGTGCACAGAATAATAGAACATTTTGAAGCCTTCAACATTACAACGATCCCAGAAAAAAGAACACTCTTGTTGATTCTCTGGCCACTGCTCCCTCAGGGAAATCCCCTTTAGAAGACTGTGAAGCCTCCTATTTCACTGTGGAGCTACTCTACAAACCGTCGGTGCCCAACAATATTTCTAATTGGAAGGTATTTGAAGGAGACGAACATATCATAAACTTATTAACCAATCAAAAAACTTTTAAGGATCTGGCTGTCGACGATGAAATATTTCAGGGACAAATAGTAGTAACCGATCCCCATGCACAAGGAGCTGAAACAAATCAATCGAATGACAAACCAAGGTCTCACATGATACCGAAAGGAGTATCCAATTTAGAAAATATTTTTTACTCAAGGGAAAGATTCAAAGGGTCAATGAACACAAATACGGGGATTTCTTGTCCCATGTATGAGACTATAAATATAGGAACCTTGGAAAACCCCAAGAATATAAATCTTGGCAAGACAATATCTAAAGAAGAAAGGAAGGCCTATATCAAACTTTTCAGACAATATTAGGATGTTTTTGCATGGTCCTACCCAGATCTGAAAACTTATGATACTCGTATCATTCAACACATAATCCCATTAAAACCCAGAGTGAAACCCTTCCAACAGAATCTCCGAAAGTACCACCCATACCTAGAGCCTCTCATGTGTTAGGAGTTAAATAAATTACTAGATGCTAATATTATCTTCCAGGTTAGACACTCTGCATGGGTAGCAAATTTGGTTCCTGTGAGGAAAAAATATGGGGAGATCTGTCTGTGTGTGGATTTTAGGAACCTCAATAGATCATTAGAAAAGGAAAACTACCCAGTCCCACCGATGGGGCAACTCTTGCAGACTGTGTTTGGTTCTGATATTTTTTCTCTACTGGACAGTTTTTCAGGTTACAACCAAGTTCTTGTTTAAGAGGAATACCGTTTGAAAACTACCTTCCGAACCAAGTGGTGAACCTTTTCTTATAAACGCATGCCCTTTGGGTTAATCAATGCAGGGGAAACCTTCCAAAGGGCCATGGACGTAGCGTTTTAGGGACTAATAAAAAAATGTGTAGTAGTTTATTTGGATGATGTGACTGTGTATTCAAAGAATAGAGAAGATCACATCCAACACTTAACCCAGATTTTCGAAAGGTGTCGAAAATATGGTATATCCTTAAACCCCAAGAAAACTATCTTTGGTATCGAGGAAGGTAAACTACTAGGTCATATTATATCTCAAGAAGGAATTCGAATAGACCTAGAATGAATTAGGGCTATAGCTCAACTTCCATTACCCCACAACAAAAGGTTTGTACAATACTTCTTTGGGAAAATCACATTTGTGAGAAATTTCACCCCCAATTTCGCTAAAACTATCGAACCCCTACAAAAAATGATCCTCAAAGATGGTGAATTTAAGTGGGATGATGAACGAAAAATTTCTTTCAACAATATTAAGACTGCAATATCTCAAGTTCTAGTTTTTCGAAGTCCTGACTTTAGCAAATATTTCTTCCTCTACACTTTTTCCTCCGACCAATCATTATCAGCAGTATTGACCCAGAAGGATGATGACAAAAATGAGGCCCCGGTCTTGTTTATGAGCACTAATATCCAAGGGGACAAACTAAATTACCCTTCTATAGACAAGTAGGCTTATGTAGTTTACAAGGCAGTGAAACACTTCAGATCTTACATCCTCATTTTGCCTCATCCCATAGTCCAATCCCTATTCACTTAACATGAGATGGGGGAAAGAAGAGGGAATTGGATGGTAGTTGTCCAAGAATTTGATATAGATGGGAGAATTAATTGGCATTATGGTGTGGTGAAGCATCATACATCTCCCCAGGGTAGGAGTCTTGGTATGAGAAACTAAATTATCTCCTACATCATGGGACTTGCCCAGAAAACCTAAACCCTAGGGAATGGAACTATCTCAGGTTAAAATCATCAAAATATCACCTCATAAATTCTGTTCTCTTCTGCTTTAATTATTATCGGGTACTTTTAAGATGTCTCAAATGTGAATATGCAAAGAAGGTTCTGAAGGAGATCCATGATGGACCTGCAGGTGGACACTTCGCAGGGAATACCATTGCTCACAAAATACTAAGAGATGGATATTATTGTCCTACTCTTTTAAGGGATGCTCACACACATTCTAAGAACTATAAAACTTGTCAAATGAGTGCGCAGAGGGAAAAGAAAGCAATTTTCCCACTCCAACCTATACCCATCTTCAGGCCAATCTAGCAATGGGGGTTAGATATCACAGGAGATATTACACCGAGTTCTTCAAAACAACATAGATACATATTGACTTCCATAGTCTATTTCATGAAATGGGAAGAGGCCATCCCTCTGACTCATGTAAAGAAAAGGGTGTTGATCCAATTCATAGAACAACAACTGATTACAAGGTTCGGTATGCCTTTCATCATTGTTTTTTATAATGTTGCTTTATTTTCTTCCACTCTATTAACAGAGTTTTCTTTAGACAAAGGAATCATAATTAGATACTTTGCAAACTACTATCCACAGGGGAATGAAGTGGAAGAATCAACCAATAAGAACTTTGTGAGGATATTAAAGAAAACAGTTGCATAAAACCAGAGGAATTGGAACATTTCACTTCATAATGACTTATGGGATTATAGAGTAACAACCAATGAAGCTGTAGGGAATTCCCCATACTTTCTAGTATACGAACAGGAAGTCATTCTCCCAAACAAGTTGTATCTTCCATCTCTTCAACTTGCTCAGGATTCTAGAGGACAACCCTCATTAGTTATACAACAAAGAATTGATACCCTCCTCATGCTGGAAGAGGAAAGTGAGAAAGAAAAATCTAAGTTCATATCTCATCAAAAGATAGTTAAAAGGTGGTTTGATAAGCATAAGGCCAAAGAGAAATTTTTTGAAGTAGGAGACTTAGTCCTAAAATGGGACAGAGAAAATGAGCCGAAGGGGAAACATTCAAAGTTTCAAAATCTATGGCTCGAACCTTTTCAGGTAGATGAGAAAATTGGGGTAGGCATGTATCGGTTGCAAAATCTAAGGGGGGAACCTGACACCCTCTCGGTGAATGGCCAAGCCCTAAAACAATATTTCTGTTAAAAATAAATAAAAAAATGTATGTGTTTTGATGATATTTTGTTTTTAGGTAGGCTGTTGGCATAGTTCATTTTTTGTTTTTTGTTTATTGTTATAGTACTTTATTCTATTTTGAAGTTTTTGTTTAACAAGGAATTGGTTGACCTTATTTCATGTGATATGATGAACATTTTTCTTGACTCATGCTTACATACAACAAAAGAAGCACTGGGATAATTGTGGTTGTTTTGAAAGAGTTTTGTATCTAACCTATGCAAATAAACAACCTTGGCAAAGTGATGAAGTGTCCGCCTAGTCGTCTAGTAAAACTTGAAGGGAAATATGGTAAGATGGAAAGGACTACATGTACCTCAATACAGAGCTAGAAAAAAATTCACCTTAACCATCTCGTTTTGCAAATAACAAATGTCCTCCTCTCCCACTCGCTCAAGGCATTCTGTCGAAATAAAACCAATTATATCAAATGAGTGCAAAGTAGGAGATGTTATGCAGATAACTCCGTCAGGGCTATGGACGCTCCCTAGCAGTGGAGCAAGGTCTATGACATCGAGGTGAATATATCGGGGCTATGCACACTCATTGGCAGCAGATCACCATCGTAGAAATTCAATGATGATAACTAAAATGCATGGTGCCAGTGAATTCTTTACTCTACTTTTGTCAAAAGAGGGCATGGGTTAGGGTTACAGGAAACAAAGGTGGAATAAAGGTTGAAACCCCACAGGCAGGCCCAGATGCATAAACCATGGAATTTCAAAAGCAAGGATATAAGAGGCTCTGATAAAAAACAAGTTAAATTATTAACCATATTTTGCATCAGATGAGCTCGAGGTAGGAAAAGAGATTTTTCTTTCGCCTAGTAATTCACCATTTGTTGAGAACTCAACACACCCTAAAAATCCTTATCAATTGTTTTCACTTTTTGTGTACCACTTGATCTTCTACACTGTTTGACTCAATTTCATTTTGGGAAATGTTTTATGTTTGATTATTTTCATGACTCTCATCACCTATTCAGGTTTGTTTGAACTTATGAAACCCCATAACTAAAATACCTTAACACCTGAATTAAGAATTGACAGCCAAACACTGCACCTAACACGCTCAGGTTCGACGTCAGAAAGAATTCAAGTAAAGGAACCACTCGAAAAAAAATAGTCGTCGAGAGCCGATCTTTATCGGCATCAGCAAAAGGAAATTTTGTTTTGCGTAAGTTTTCGCATAAAGGTTCAAGGGATAATCGATCCACTTCAGCATTGGTAAAATACGAGGAGGACAAATGTTAACGAAGGACTAAAATAAATTTTTTATAGCCGATGCCCGATGCACTTTATAGGGATCGGGGAAAATCCAAAAGGATGACAACAAACATTTTCACCACGATAAATGTATCCCCCATCGCCTATCCCTGATGCATTTTCAACATCGAGAATTTTTTGAGGGAGCCGATCTGAGGGAACTTGGGTAGGTTTATCACCGATCATCGATCCTTGACACTTTTCATCATCAACAAGATAGTATTTGGTCCCAAAGCGAATAGTTTAAGGAAAGTCCCGACTCCGATTAATACGAGTGAATTAAGTCACTGGTCTAGAATTCCATGTGTCTTTACCAGGTAAGAGGGTCATACGGTCTAGCTCTATCCAGAGTCATTCTTGGTTCCCTAGGTCTTAGTCACACCTTTGAGTTAGATTTTCCACACCAACATTGTATGGTAAGATTGATCGGCATAAAATTTTTTGGTAGGAGGATATCAACAAAAATTTTCATAGCACAATCCCAACACCTGATCCATCCACTGAAAGAGCGGCATGATGAGACGTTTTCAACGTTAGATACGATCAGATTTTGGACATTTAAAGCGCTAATTAATACCTGATCCCGCATTAGTTTCTACCTCGTGCGCCAATTAAAACAACATGTTTGAAATCACCAATAGACCACATCATCACCCGTGCCTCCATCGTCAACCCAAGATGAATTTAAGTTCTAAATCCTCTAAATAGTCGAGAATTTTTTTATTGAAATTTCATTCATAACTCGAATTGAACGGTTGATGCGACACGGTAAGGTCTTCCCTATTTAAATCTCTTGAACCATTGTGGACAAATTCATTCTACGCATAAGAGAATTCTAGAGCGTCCTAAGGAGAAAAATAAGCAAATCGAAGATTGTAGTGACCCTCGTGATTATCAAAAAACCATGTTTAACAAGATTAAGAGGTATGTATCCAAGTCTGTCAATTAGCCGGTTATAATTTATAAATGTTCATATGGTTTCCTACACACTCGCTAAACTCTGCCCAAGTTGCAGAAACAATGCCTCTGAGAAAGCCAACCACCAGACGCTCGCTGAGGGCTCCAAAGATGAAAGAACTAAAGATCGGAGAAGGTTCTTCTCCAGGGACCATGAAGAAATTGCAGTACGCCCCTAGGCCATAGCCTGCCATCAAGACAACAACAAAGAAATTTTCCATCCAACCTCCAACCTTTGACGATGCAAAGGCAAGCACCGGTTCCAAGGTAGCACTCCCACAGTGGGGTAATCTCTTCAACAGGATTAGAAGAGAAGAATACCTGAAGTATATCCCACACAACAAGCCGGATGTAAGAGCGGTTGATGACTAGGTGTTCCCCAACATCCGACGGTCATATTTACACATGGTGATGAGAAGAACCCCCATTTTCCCCTGCATATAAGTAATGAAGTGGATCATTGAACACAAAGATAGGCATAAATTTTTTATTAACGATGATAATGGTCAGTGCGTCAGAGTTTTCCTCCCGACAGAGGTCCATAAATACTACAAGCTTAGGGACCCAGAGGAGTGGATCAACATGGACTTCATGGTGAAGTTATATGAATTCCATGACACCAGTTAGTTGATGGCCTCATGGTGGAGGGAAGACAATAAATTCACCAATCAGAGAAATGGATGGTACATGAAAATCATCCTGAGGGAGCCATACATCTATTTGATGGCTCTCATCTGTCAGCTATACGGAGAAAAGGACTGCTCCAAGTTTTTAGAAGCATGGATTCCTTTGGTATACACAATTGCAAGTGTCAGGAGCAGTTTCAACTGGGGAGAAATAATCTCCAAACAACTAAGCATCTGTGTGCAACAGTCGCAGACATCGAAGGAAGGAAACACACCAACTTTCTACATGGCCTCGTACCTGCTCGATGTCATGTGCGCTAGGAACATCTTCTCCAGCATGAATCTGAGCTGACATGTTGTATAGCTCCTAATCCACATATAATTCAGTGTGCTATGGGAAAATAGGTACAATAAATCTTAATCCCTCATCTGCGATGAGTTCATTGCCTATATTTATTTTATTCTTTTTAAGAAGGAATTCCCAAGGCTATCAGTGACAACCAATAAAATGATAGCAAAGGTAATCCATTGGTTCTTGGACGAGCATGCAACATACATCAATGTGTTTGAGGCCACCAAAGCACCACATATCCTACCATATCATGCCCCAAACTGGATCATCATGGGATAAATTTTCTATCAGACCATCCTACAGGGCTATGATGCCACATTTGTAAAAGACAAGAAACGAGCCTTCATGCCCTACGGTTTCCATGTGGGGTTGTATCTGGTAAAGGATACTACTCAATACAAATAACAAGGGCTGAGCCAAATTGAATTTAGGTTCCCTACATGTCAATTCCGCAAGAATGATCTTAAAGTCCTGGTCCTCCAACATGCATCGCAAGTGTCATCCTGCTGGCCATATGCTCACAATAAGTTTGAGGACGAGTTCTTCACATAGAATGCCCAGGACCGGGGTGAGTTTTTGAAGAGGATGTCCAACCCAAATATGACCACGTTCAAGGCCATGAGCATGGATGAATCTACCCCGTGTTCGTCTCCATCTCAACGCCTACAGTTTGACTAAACTGTAATGGTCAATTTTCGTCGCATATGTGACGACCATAATTTTTCTGTCACCTATGCGATGAAAGTTGACCATAAAAATTTAGTCAAAATTTGTTGTTGAAAATGACCTAAAATAAATAGCTATAAAAAAATGTATATTATTAGGTCACTATCATCGCAATTGCGATGATGGTGACCTAAAATTGGCCTATAAATAATTGACGATTTGAAGATGTTGTGACAATCTTGCTATAACAACGACGGTTCCGAAAGGGTATTTTTGTGCGGAAAAATGTCGCAGAATGTTGTTAGAGGTGGGGAAAAAAGTAAAGCGGGTGAAAAGGGTGATGGTAGATGTTATTGCCCTTGTAAACAATGTTGCCTCAGACATCCCATAAGAATTTTAATAGCAATAACTACAAAACATTGTAGGAAATATGGTCACATTGATGGCGGATCGAATGAATATCGTACCATGGTAATTAGCTATATATTTATTATCTTTTTTTATTTTGTCAATTTTATATAAAATTATATATATGTATATATATTGTTTGAATGTTTGTTATAGTATACACTAATTTTTCATGATTGTTTGTAATTATAAACTTAGAGTTTCCCTCTAACTTTCCACAAAATATTGCACCAAGTATTAGTAGAAATGATGTTGTACAAGCTGAGGAACATCATCATGACCAAGCAAATGAGGATCTCATGGAAGAAGATGATGGGACAAATCAAGTTAATGATCC
>ML780717.1:329410-370317 GCA_009831015.1 Picea engelmannii
TATATATATATATATATTCATAATGTTAATTTACATTCGTCAACCTTGTATACCAACGTCCATTCAGAATCACACATTCACATCTTTAAGTTTTCCACAGTTCTTGGCCAGCATAATTATTTTTACAAACTGGGGGAAACAGGGTGTTACAATTCCCTCCCCCTTAAAGGAACATCATCCTCGATGTTCTATCTATCATCATGACATGTATGTACAGAGGTAAACAAAATTGGATATGCCTGTTTCATGGCATCCTCCATTTCCCATGTACCCTCATCTAGGCCAAAATGTCTCCAATGCACCTTGACCTGTGCAATGGTTCGGTTCCGGAGTGGGGTTTCCTTTCTATCTAGTATGCATTGAGATTCTGGTATAAATTCTCCCTCCGGTTCCACCTGGATCACAGACCAGTCAATTATATGATTAGAATCATGTACATATTTCTTCAATAATGAAACATGGAAAACAATATGTGCTTTTACTGTGGGAGTAAGTGCTAGCATGTAGGCTACATGTCCCACTCTATCTAGAACCTCAAAGGGTCCACATTACCGAGGTGCCAACTTGGCACAAGTTCCCATTTTCAGGGAACTCTTCCTGGGCCTAACTCTGAGATATACATTGTCTACCATATTGAACTCTCTTGGAGTTCTATTTTGGTTGGCGTAACTTTTCTATCAGTTCTGAGCGACCTTCAAGTCTTGTTTTATCTGAGTCACTTGTTGCTCCATTTCTTTCAACATGTCGGGTCCAAAATAAATTATGTTTATGGGATTACTCCAACTAACAAGAGTGTTGCATGGCCTACCATAGAGGACTTCAAACAGACTCATCCTTAAGGATTCTTGGTAGCCGTTGTTGTAAGTGAATTCCACCAGTGGCAGGTAGTCTTCCCACTTCTTGGGTTGATGCATTACATGCATTCTTAACATGTCTTCTAGTATTTGGTTCTCTCTTTCTGTCTGTCCATCGGTTTGAGGGTGATAGGCGGTGCTAAACAACAACTTGGTCTCTAAACCAGCCATGAGTGACTTCCAAAAGTTGGAAGTAAATTTTGTGTCTCTGTGAGACACGATCTCTTTCAGCATACCATTCAGTCTGAATATCTCCTTCATGAATACCTAAGCGATGTCTATTGCCTTGCAAGTCGACTTGACGGGGATGAAATGAGAATACTTTCTCAATTTATCCACCACTACCATAATGATGTCATTCTGTTTGGTCGAGGTTGGTAATCCAGTGATGAAATCCATGGAGATGGTTTCCCATTTCCATTCTAGGATTGGTAGAGGTTGTAATAATCATGTTGGGTGTCGGTGTTCTGCTTTAACATGTTGGCATTCTATGCATTTGGCTAAGTACTCGACTATGTATTTCTTCAACCCAGACCAGTAAAATTGTTTCTTAGTGGCTGTGATCATCTTCTGGTATCTTGGATGACCAGTATAGGGTCTTTTATGTAGTTCATCCAGTATGAACCTCTTCAAGTCGTCATAATATAGGATATACAATATTCTTCGGTAAGTGAGAAAACCTCCTTCCATCATCTGGTAGTCTCCGTACTTTACCTCGGTGGGATATTGTTGTAGGTAGGAGGTCACGATCTGGACGAAGGGATCTGTTTCTTGTGCATTTCTGACTCTTTCCTTGACATCCGTCTTACAGGTTCTCACCACTTCCAGGTGAATTGTTTTCATACTTCTACTAAGGGCATCGGCCACCTTATTTTCCTTTCCTTTAATGTGTTTGATTTCAAAATCAAACTTGCTAAGGAGGGCCATCCACTTAGCTTGTCTGGAATTAAGCTTTGGTTGGTCAAGCAGATATTGCAGTCCACATTTCTCTGTCATAAGTACATATTTTCTTCCCAGGAGGTAATGCCTCCACATTTTTAAGGCGTGCATTATGGCAGCCAGCTCTAGGTCATGGGTCACATAGTTGACTTCGTGCTCATTCAATTTTTGGGATTCATAGCAGACCACACTTCCTCCTTACATAAGGACTCCTCCGAGCCCTTCCTTACAGACATATGTGCACATGAGGAAGTCAGCTTAGGGATCGACGATCTTCAGCATGGGTGCGTGGGTCAGTAGATGTTTCAGGGTTTGAAATCTTTCTTCACATTTCTATGTCCACATGAATTTTCTCCCCTTTTTTTGGAGGGCAGTGATTGGACAACCAATATTGGATAATCCTTTTATAAATCTCCTATAGTATCCTTCTAATCCCATAAAGGATTTGATATCCAAAACATCCTTTGGGGTAGGCCATTACATGATAGACCTGATTTTGTCAAGGTTTACTACTACTCCTTCTTCAGATAGAACATGGCCCAAGTAATGTATTTGCTTCTAGAAGAAGTCACATTTGCTGAATTTGGCATAGAGATGATGTTCTCTTAGCACTTGTAGCACAAGCCTAAGATGCTCTTCATGCTCTTCTCTGTTCTTGGAGTAAATTAATATATCATCAATAAAATCCATCATAAAGTTGTCAAGGAATTTGCTGAGTACATTGTTCATCAAGCACATGAAAGTGGCAGGGGCATTGGTTAACCCAAATGGAACTACCACAAACTCATAGTGACCATACCTCGTCCGGAAGGCATTTTTATGGATGTCTTCACCCTTAATTCGGACTTGATGGTATCATGACCTCAAGTCAATCTTTGAGAAAATAGATGCACCCCCCAATTGATCGAATAGGTCATCGATCTTGGGCAAGGGGTACTTGTTCTTTATGGTTACCTTATTGAGTTGTCTATAATCTATACACAGTCTAAGGGTACCGTCCTTCTTTTTCACAAATAGGATTGGTGCTCCCCATGGAGACACGATGGGCTGGATATAGCCCTTATCCATCATTTCTCTTAATTGCAATTTGAGTTCAACTAACTCGGGTGTGCTCATTCGGCAGGGTGTCCTAGACACCGACACCGCTCCCGGTGCAAGTTCTATCGAGAAGTCTATGTCTCTTCTCAGAGGTAGACCTGGTACCTCTTCCAGAAACACATCTCTGTATTCTCTCAGGGTAGGGTGGTCTTCGAGGCTTGGTTTTTCATCTTAAATAGTTTTCAACACTTGTATTGCATATAGGGGACATCCTTTTCGGCAATACTTTCTCATTTGCAAAGTTGATATTTGTCTCACCGAGATAGGTTTTCAGATACCTTGAAGGGTTAACCTTTTCCCTTCTTTACTTACACATTCTAAGGTTTTATGGTAACAATCCAATCTGGCTTTATGGGCGGCTAGCCAGTCCATACCAATCAATAGATCATATGATCCCAGGGGTAATATGTTAAGTTTTTCTTGGGTGGGGAATTCACCCAACATTAATTGGCAGGTTGGTATGACCTCTGCTACCCTTTGTTTGGTGCCAGTGGCTAACTATACCAACCATGGCTTGGTATGGTTTTGTGGCTGTAGTTTACACTTATCAACAGCCTTAGGGGCTATATAACTCAAATTTAAACTAGGATCAAACAAATAGACACTAGACGGTTGGAAATCATACCTTCTATTTCCACCACTGAAGCTTGGTGGTTAGCTTGGTTATTATCCAAGGCTGCATAAATTTGTGACACACTCTTGGCCACATCATTGACAGTGGTAGCTTCCTGGATGTTATAAATTCTTTGACTATTCTGTTGTCGGTGTGGGCAGTCTCTCAGTAGATGTTCTTCTCCGTAACCCCAACATTTCAAAGGTTCTCTCTTTGGG
This sequence comes from Picea engelmannii, assembly GCA_009831015.1. Classification (NCBI taxonomy): domain Eukaryota; kingdom Viridiplantae; phylum Streptophyta; class Pinopsida; order Pinales; family Pinaceae; genus Picea; species Picea engelmannii. The sequence goes on from ML780717.1 coordinate 333,133, forward strand.
TTATCAGTCTTCACTGGTATGGATCCAGAAGTTTTATTTCCTCTCAAGGAGGGAAAATTCTACTGGTGTACACTCCGGGTTGGGAAGTTGATTCTTGGGTTCTTATTATAGTTCTTAAATCATGGGGATTTAATCCCCTTTTTATGAAATATCAAACTATTCTTCTATTTCCATCCTCTGCGAGGTTCTGTTTGATGTCCAAGTTGTTCATGACAATAGGTTGCCTTTCAGATAGTGCCTTCTAGGTTCTTTGGCTCATCAAATTCAATTCTATTCCAATAGTCCTTAGGTAGTCCACTGATGAAGCAATGTACCTTTGCCTTTTCTACTTTTATATAAGGTACATACCTCAACAAATCGAGGAATTTGTTGACATATTCTTCTATAGTGAGTTGTCCGAGTTTGAGTTCATAAAACTCTTTAGTCCTCTCGTCGAAATATTTTTCCAACAAATACTTCTTCCGGAAGTATTTCTCAAATTGCTCCCAAGACAAGTCCTCTTTGTGAACCCCTTTCACATTCTTAAGGTCTTCCCACCAAATGGAAGCCTTTCTGTTCAAGTTGAAGGTAGGCACTCAGGCGTCAAATTTTCTAAGAAGTTATGGACTCTGAAATACTTCTTTAGTCCAAGCAGCCATGCCTCTGCTTCCTCTCCCTTCTTTATTTAACCGTCGAAGGAGGGTGGTTTGGCCTTATTTAATTCTTTGCATTTATGACCCTTGGAAAGATTTTGCCTCTTCTATCTTCTTTGGGAATAAGAACTAGTTCTTCTACTATAAGAGCCCTCCGAACCACCAGCTTCCTTCCTAGAGGAATCGTCTTCCACTGGTCCTTTACCTCTGGGATGGACCTTTTTCAAGGTGCTCCTCTCAGTGCGGCCACTAATATGACCATGTTTCTGTACCTCAGGTTCATGTTGCATTTGTATTTGTAGGTCGGATAAGATCTGCAGTAAAACTGTGTTAATTTCTGTTTGCTTCTCTTGTTCTTTCATCATCCTCTCATTGTCAGCCTTCTAGCTTTGTAATTCAACCATGAGACTCCTCATAGTCTCGGCTAGATCTGGAGGGGTCCTACTACCCTCCGTTTTTCAAACTCTTTGTCTCTATTGTGGGAGCCCTCCCCCACTTCATGGTGAGTCACCATTCTATACGTCTGCAATTTCCCATGGCTGATCGTCTGCTTAGGTGCAAAAGACAAATGCTGGTTGTTAGTCAATATTTATATACATTCATAACCCACTCATAATTCATATTTCTTTCACATGCATACAATCAATCGGGTTTTTCCATTTTGAACTTTGACCTTTTGATTTAGGGGGTTAAGATAGCGGGTTACTCCTTTTAGGAGTTCTTTGAACGGAGCTTCTGCGCAACTCGTTCATGAGCCCAAGAAGGCCAAGTGTTGTAACCATGATCTGATACCAATTTGTAGCATACCCACTACAGAATTTGAAATTTTTTGGCCTTTTTCATCTTTTCTCCGAGGAACAGAATTCCCCGAATTCCTATGGGGCCTGATGCAGTTCCTACCATCCCTTATCCTTACCCATGTGATCATGGGTCATGACCACAAGCCTTACCGGAGAGGTACTTCCAGATTTCGCGATTCGGGAAATTGCACTGCATGTGAACCCCTGCTCTCTTGTCTCTCAAAGTGTCGAAATCCGAAGGGGACCAATAGTTTGTCACAACTAAAAATTACCTCAGATTTAAAAACATGGCACTCCACCTTTCAGGGTTTACTCCATCGGGATTTCGGGATGTACGATGACAAGAGGTCTCGCACCTGGGTTTCTCGGGAGCCGAAACTCCGAAACACCAAGCTCTAACATGCTCAACTATTTTGGGAATTTATCCATCGGGATTTCAGGATGTGCGACGACAGAAGGTCTCGCACCTGGGTTTCCCGGGAGCCGAAACTCTGAAACACCAAGCTCTAACATGCTTCACTATTTCATGGTTTCCTCCATCGGGATTTCGTGAGTCAGGGGTTTCAGGACTGCCGAACACATGGGGCCCACACTTAGGTACCCCGGGTGCCGAAATACAGAAATATGATAACTTTTCCACACTTGATGCAGGAGAATCCCTCACATCAAACGAGCCAACGCAGAAAGCAATTGGATAGCTGGACAAGCCAACACAAATTTTGAAAACGATTTGGAATTGTTGCACGATATTAAATGTAGCAATTAAGATGAGGCTCACTTTGTATATTGCAAATGGACCTTGAGCGGATTTCTCTCGTCCTTAGTAGATAGAAGGCATTTAAGATAGTTAATGAAGGTAGATAGAAATTTAATTCTAGACTAGACAGTTTCTAGAGCGCAAGAGGGAAACGAGATATAGACACCCTCATTGTGTATTGTATCAGTTAGTTAGAAGCATTAGAGCAAGAGCAAGAAAAGAGCTGTGTAAGAACACCCATGTACTGATATTTGAATTAATCGAAAGCTTGGATTCAAATTCATGGTTTGTGTTGTTCTTTGTGTATTGATGTTGATATGCTCATCAATGTTTGCTTCGTGTTATACATTTTCTTTTATATGATGTGTATTTGATTTCATGTCTGAATTGAAGTCTAAAAGGGTGAAGGAATGAGTTTCAATTGTTTCTCTATTTGAGCTAGAGAATTCCTGCAAAGAGTGCAGTTGAAGTGTCTGCAAGGAGTAAGTTGATAGAGGGTTCAGATAGAGATAGCTTTTGTTCTCATTCATCCCAAAGTGTGCAGTTGGGCATAGGAGCCGTGCAAGGAGTGTGTAGGCTGGATAAAAGTCTCAAGGTTGCGAATCTGACTGAAGTATCAAAGTACTACTGCTGCAGGTGTGCACAGAGTCGAGGAACTTCAACACTTCAACGTGGTTGAAGGCTTACCGCAAGGAGTGTGTGCAAGAGTTTCTTTCTGAGAACTTGAAGGTTGTGGAGAAGCTCAATAAGGATAAAGCCTTCATATTTGTTGAAGGACAATGTAGAGAAGTTGTGCCATGAAGGTTGGCTAGAAGTGTTGTGGGTTTGCGCACAGGTGGACAAGTGTCGCAAAGGAATACTTAGTCGTTTCGTAGATTCCGCCAGGAGGAACGGACAGTCGAAGTTCTCCGAGGAGAATTCACGAACTCCTGTGAGTCGTCAGATCTCAAGGAGGTGCAAGGGAGATACCGTAGTTATTCCCAAGAGGTTGAAAGCTCAGGAGGGGCAAAACCGTTGATTTGGGCCACGAGGACTGTCGAATTTGCACGTGGGATCATGCATCGGGGTTTTGTAAGGTGAAGACTCGTAAACATTGCAACGGAAGTCATGAAATCATGATACGTGATATCCCGATGGGTACAAGAGTAGTGTGGGGCCACAAGGGTCAGACTGAAGGATAGGTGGCACGAGCTATCGGAGTTTCACGGTGAGAAGGACCGAAACATTGACATCAGGATTTGTGATATAGCGAACCCCGAAATGTCGATGGAGTGAGGTGGCGATTGAATAGTCAATTTGCACGTGTGTCGGTAACTCAGCATATCGGGACTCAGGAGTCAGAGAATCGAGTTGCTCGACACCGCGAGTGCCGAACTCGTGATAGGAGAAGTCCCGACAGGGTAAAGGAAGGGTCAACGTTGACTCATATCGGGTCTCGGGGATTCGAGAGCCCTACGCTCGACCACTAACTACACGAAGTCACGAAGTTTGATTCCCCGATAAGTAAAGAGAGGGGGATCGCGAGAAGAGTTCTGTGGGTGCAGATTTCCCGATAAAGAAACAGAAGGACCGGTTAGTGTTCTTCGGGCTGGGGAAAGAAAAGATCCAGTGAGCGGGTGTGCCTATGGGTGCGACCGCGTCAGTTTGGTATCAGAGCCTGATTCTTGTCTGTACATTTCAGGTGAGGGAGGCCTAAGAGATAAAGAGCACTCTGATACACAACGTCGGTTTGGTATCAGAGAACAGAAAGGTTCTTTTCTTTCTATAGCAAAGAATAAGAAGAATTCGCCATGCTGCCAAGGAGAGATAGACAATCACCCGATCCAGAGGATAGGGAGGTGCAGAGAAGAAGAGGCAGGCAGGTAACAGATCCATTCATGGAGAGACAAATGCATGATCTTCGGGCTAGACTCAAAGACATGGAGATAGCGTAAAGACACACAGCCAATGCAGGGGATCTGAGTGATTCCGAAAGAGAAGTTGAGGCTAAACGCGAGGCAGAAGTTGCAGCCAAAGATGCATCAAATGAGCATTTGATCAAAGCTATTGCCAGGATGGGTGAAAGAGAGAAGATGGAAATTTCAGTTTATGAGGGAAACTTGGATGCAGAGGAGATTCTAGACTGGATTAGAGCTCTAGACACAAACTTCGACTATGAATACGTCGAAGAGGACAAGAAGGTCAAGCATGTTGTCACACGCTTGAAAGGACATGCAACATTGTGGTGGGATGAGCTACAAGCTAACAGATGCTGCAAGGGCAAGCAGAAGATTAAGAGCTAGGACAGGATGATCGCGAAGATGAAGGTGAAATTCATCCCCAGAGACTATCAAATTACTCTGTTCAGGAGAATGAAGAAGCTGATGACAGTGAAAGAATACACTGAGGAATTCTATAAACTGAACATCAGGGAAGGTCATCGGGAGAGCGATGATGAGAAAGTTTCCAGATATATGAATGGCCTGAGATATGATATCCGGGATGAGATGAGCATGGTTACCATCCAAACGGTGGAAGATGCTTATCAGAAGGCTCTGAAAGCTGAAGAGAAGCTGAGCCGAAAGCAAGGTTAAAGGGGCCGAGGTAGAAGTCAGCCTAGAGGCAAAGCAGTTATCCAATATAAATTCTAGAAGCCCAGGGAGGAATTGAAGAAACCTCAGACTCGTACAGAGAGGGGTGGAACCTCATAGCATGGGCAATATGCTGAACAGAGAGGGAAGCATAATGAGAAGAGAGGATATTATGCTGATAATAACACTTTTCCTTGTACTAGAGGTAGAGGAAGAGGAAGAGGTGGAGTAATAACATGCTTCACATGTGGAAAGAATGGGCACAAGTCTTATGAGTGTCCAGAGAAAAAGAAAGAAACTGGAGAATATCACATCATCGAGGCACAGAGGTGGGATGTTGAGGCCGAAGACGCTGAAGGCGAAAGATCACTCATGATGCAAAAAGTCCTTTTGACACCTGAGAAGGAGGTGGAAAGTTCAGTCCAAAGGACTAGACTTTTTAGGACTACCTGCAAAACCAAGGACAGGGTATGCAAGGTCATCATGGACAGTGGTAGCATGGATAATCTCGTTTCTATAGAGATGGTAGACAAGATGGAGCTGGAGATGACTGATCATCCAGGCCCATACAGAGTTTCGTGGCTATAGAAAGGACACCAGGTAACTGTCACTAAACAATGCTTGGTTGAATTCAAGATAGGAGGATATAATGATAAGATTTTATGTGATGTCATTCCTATGGATGTTTGTCATCTATTGCCGGGTAGACCATGGAAATATGACAGGAATGTGATTCATGATGGGAGAATGAACACATACACCCTAGAGAAGAATGGGAGGACACACATGTTGCTTCCGATTAAGGATAAGGAGGTGAAGCTGGAGGTAAGCAACACAGTACTTCTCATGAGTGGGAAGGAACTTATTACCGAGGTTAAGAAGAAGGAGGATCCACAGTTCATTGTGGTCAGAAAATCGAGGATTGTTCTGACTAGCACAAGATGAGGTTCAGGAAATGCTAGGAGAGTTCGCTGACATCATAGTGGATGAACTACCTCATTCATTACCACCGATCAGAAGTGTGAGTCATCATATCGATCTCATACTAGGAGCCAGTTTTCCAAACAAAGCCACGTACAGATTGATGCCGCAGGAGAATGAAGAAGTTAAAAGGAAAGTCCAGGAGTTGTTGGACAAAGGATTAGTGAGGGAAAGCTTGAGTCCATGTGTTGTTCCGACAATACTCAGTCCGAAGAAATATGGAGGCTAGAGGATGTGTATTGACTTGAGGGTGATTAACAAGATAACCATCAGGTACAGGTTTCCATTGTCGAGGATGGATGATCTGATGGATTGCTTGAGTGGAGCAAAATTATTTTCAAAGATTGATTTGAAAAGCGGATATCACCAGATTCGCATGAGAGAAGGCGATGAGTGGAAAACATCATTCAAAACCAGCGAAGGGTTGTATGAATGGCTTGTTATGCCGTTTGGCTTAAAAAATGTGCCAAGTACCTTCATGAGGTTGATGAACGAAGTCCTGAGGGAGTTCATCGAGAAATTTGTCATAGTATATTTGGATGACATACTGGTTTACAGTAAGACAGTGGCTGAGCATCTGAAGCATTTGGCTACAGTGATGCAGAGGTTGCAGCAGGAGAAGTTGTTGATAAATATGAAGAAGTCCTCATTCATGAAGATAGAGCTCATTTACTTGGGGTTTGTTATTTCGGCAAATGAGTTGAGGATGGATCCAGATAAGGTGGAAGTGATCAAGAATTGGCTATCACCGAGAAATATTTTCGAGGTGAGAAGTTTTCACAGATTGGCTAGTTTTTACCGAAAGTTCATCAGGAATTTCAGTGGAATCAACGCAACGATGATGGATACAGTGAAGAAGTGGCATAAGTATTTTCACTGGACAACAGAAGCTGAGAAGAGTTTCAATTTGTTGAAGAGGAAGATTACGGAACAACCAGTTTTGGTGTTGCCGGATTTCCTGAAGACATTTCAGGTGAAATGCAATGTAAGCGGGTTTGCAATCGAGGCAGTCTTAAGTTAGGAAGACAGGCTGATAGTGTATTTCAGCGAGAAGTTGAATGACGCGAAATTGAAATACTCCACATATGATAAGGAATTCTATGCTACCATACAAGCATTGAAAAAATGAAGGAATTACTTGATCCCGAAAGAGTTTGTATTGTACAGTGACAATCATGCACTGCAGTTTGTGACTCAACAAGAGAAGTTGAATCAAAAACATGTCAAATGGGTTGAGTATATGCAGAATTTCACTTTTGTGACTAAGCATATTTCTGGTACTGCTAACAAAGTGGCTGATGCTTTGAGCAGGAAGTGTTTGCTGTTACAGGAGCTCAAATTCAAAACGTTGGGTTTTGATGATCTCAGGGACATGTACGCAGATGATCAATATTTCAGAGAGGTGTATGAAGCAGCTGGGAATCCAGTTCTTAGAGATAGAAGCTAGTGGGTAGATTATATGATCCAGGAAGGATTGTTGTTCAGAGGCAATCAGTTGTGTATTCTGAAATGCTCCATGAGGGAGAACTTGTTGAAGGAGAAACATAGTGGATGATTGGCAGGACATTTCGGTCACGACAAAACATTCACAAAGCTGAGCGAGTCATACTTTTGGCCGGGAATGCAAGCTGAGGTCAAGCGATTTGTGGACAGATGTAGGATTTTCCAGCATTCAAAGGGGAGGAAGAAGAATGTGGGATTTTATCAACCATTGCCCATACCATAGAGGCCGTGGGATGCGATTAGCATGGATTTTGTATTGGGGTTGCCAAGAACACAAAGAGGTGTTGATTCAATCTTTTTGGTGGTGGATAGATTTTCTAAAATGGCACACTTCATTCCATGTTAGAAGACTAGTGATGTGACTCACATCACAAACTTTTTTTTCAAAGAGGTCATTCGACTTCATGGGATTCCGAAGAGTATAGTTTTGGATAGAGATACGAAATTCATAGGGCATTTTTGGAGGACCTTATGGAAGAAACTGGGAACTAACTTGTCATTTAGTTCAGCGTATCATCCTCAGATGGATGGACAGACAGAAGTGGTTAACAAAAGTCTGGGAGACTTGCTGAGAAGCTTGGTGACAGAGCACCATAGCCAGTGGGACAGTATATTTCCACAGGAAGAATTCGCATATAATGACTCAGTCAATCGGAGCACAGGGCAGAGTCCATTTCAGGTTGTATATGGTATGCAGCCGAGAGGAGTTTCTGAATTGAGGAATTCAGAACAGACTGCAACTAGGAGCGCTAGTGCAGAAGAATTCGCAGAGGCGATGAAAGAACTTCATAGCCAGGTGAAGCAGCGGTTGCAAAATTCAAGTCAGGAGTATAAGCGCAGAGCCGATCAACATCGGATACAACTTCAGTTCAAGGTTGGTTATCTGGTTCTAGCACATTTGAGGAAAGAAAGGTTCCCGAGAGGAACATACAATAAGATAAAGATGAAGAAAATTGAGCCATGTAGGGTCTTAAGAAAGTTGGGGACAAATGCTTATGAGATTGAATTACCCGATGGGATCGGGATATCTCCGATATTCAATATCTCGGATTTGTACCCATATAAGGCTGAAGAAATAGAGACTGGAAATGAGTAGCCAGTGATCCAGTGGATGAAGCAGATGCCAGTTGCAGAGAATCCACAGATGGAGTGCATACTGGACAAAAGAGTCAGCAAGAGGACCAGGTGAAAGCAATACTCCGAGTATCTGGTCAAATGGAAGAACCATCCAGTTGAAGATGCCAGCTGGGAGACCGAAGAATATATACAGAAGCATGGGCAGACAGTGCAGGAGCTCATGGACAGGAGCCCATGAAATTTTTCAAGTGAGGGAGTATGATGCAGGAGCATCCCTCACATCAAATGAGCCAGCGCGGAAAGCAATTGGACAGCTGGACAAGCCAGCACAAATTTTGAAAATGCTTTGGAATTGTTGCGTGATATTAAATGTAGCAATTAAGATGAGGCGCACTTTGTATATTGTAAATGGACCTTGAGAGGATTTCTCTCGTCCTTAGTAGATAGAAGGCATTTAAGATAGTTAATGAAGGTAGATAAAAATTTAATTCTAGACTAGACAGTTTCTAGAGTGAAAGAGGGAAACGGGATATAGACACCCTCATTGTGTATTGTATCAGTTAGTTAGAAGAATTAGAGCAAGAGCAAGCAGAGAGATATGTAAGAACACCCATGTATTGATATTTGAATTAATCAAAAGCTTGGATTCAAATTCATGGTTTGTGTTGTTCTCTGTGTATTGATGTTGATATGCTCATGAATGTTTGCTTCCTGTTATACATTTTATTTTATATGTTGTGTATATGATTTCATGTCTGAATTGAAGTCTGAAAGGGTGAAGGAATGAGTTTCAATTGTTTCTCTATTTGAGCTAGAGAATTCCTGCAAAGAGTGCAGTTGAAGTTTCCGCAAGGAGTGCGTTGACAGAGGGTTCAGATAGAGATAGCCTTTGTTCTCATTCATCCCAAAGGGTGCAGTTGGGCACAGAAGCCGTGCAAGGAGTGCGCAGGCCAAATAAAAGTCTCAGGATTGCGAATCTAAGTGAAGTATCGAAGGAATGCTACTGCAGGTGTGTGAAGAGTTGAGGAACTTCAACACTTTGACGTGGTTGAAGGCTTGCCGCAAGGAGTGTGTGCAAGAGTTTCTTTCTGAGAACTTGAAGGTTGTGGAGAAGCTCAGGAAGGATAAAGCCTTTGGATTTGTTGAAGGACAACGCAGAGAAGTTGTGCCTTGAAGGTTGGCTAGAAGTGTTGCGGGTTTGTGTGAAGGTGGCCAAGTGTCATGGAGGAATACTTAGTCGTTTTGTAGATTCCACCAGGAGGAATGGACAGTTGAAGTTCTCCGAGGAGAATTTACGAACTCCCATGAGTCGTAATATCTCAAGGAGGTGCAAGGGAGATACCACAGGTATTCCTGAGAGGTTGAAAGATCGGGAGGGGCAGAGCCGTTGATTTGGGCCACGAGGACCACCGGATTTGCACGCGAGATCACGCATCGGGGTTTCGTAAGGTGAAGACTCGTAAACATTGCAACGGAAGTCGCGAAATCGGGATACGTGATATCCTGATGGGTACGAGAGTAGTGTGGGGCCACAAGGGTCAGAGTGGAGGACAGGTGGCACGAGCTATCGAAGTTTCATGGTGAGAAGGCCCGAAACATTGACATCAGGATTCGCGATACCGCAAACCCCGAAATGTCGATGGAGTGAAGCGGTGATTGAATAGTCAATTCGCATGTGTGTCGGTAACTCAGCATATCGGGACTCGAGAGTCGGAGAATCAAGTTTCTCGACACCGTGAGTGCCAAACTCGCGATAGGAGAAGTCCCGACAGGGTAAAGGAAGGGTCAGTGTTCACTCGTATCGGGTCTCGGGGATTCGAGAGCCCTACGCTCAACCACTAACTACGCGAAGTCGCGAAGTCCGATTCCCCGATAAGTAAAGAGAGGGGGATCACGAGAAGAGTTCTGTGGGTGCAGATTTCCCGATAGGGAAACAAAAGAACCGGTTAGTGTTCTTCAGGCCAGGGAAAGAGAAGATCCTATGAGCGGGCGTGCCTGCGGGTGCGACTGCATCAACACTTTATCTTTCAGGATATCACATGTCGAGATTTCAGGATTTGTGAGTACAAGGAGTCTCGCCCTTGGATATTCTGGATGTCAAAACACTGAAATATCGAGATTTATCCATATGCTGTTATTTCGGGATTTCGGGACTTGCGAGTGAAAGGGAACTTGCTCTTGGGTTTCCTGGATACTAAAAACTCTGAAATACCAACTCTTAAACCTGCTCATCTTATTTCGGGGTTTCTTTCATCGGGGTTTCGCAAGTCAGGATTTCGAGACTTGCGAGTACAAGGAAACTCACACTTAGGTACCCCGGGTGTCGAAACGCCGAAACATCATGAGTCATCCATTCTAGTTCATTTTAGATTTTTACTAATCGGGATTTTGGGACTAGCGAGTACAAGGGAACTTATCCTTAGGTGTCCCGGGTACCGAAACGCCGAAACATCGCAACTCATCCATGCTAGTTCATTTCAGGGTTTCGCTAATCAGGATTTTGGGACTGGCGAGTACAAGGGAACTTACCCTTAGGTGTCCCGGGTACTGAAACGCTGAAACATCACAACTCATCCATGCTAGTTCATTTCGGGGTTTCGCTAATCAGGATTTCGAGACTTTCGAGTAAAAGGAAATACTCCCTTGGGTATTCCGGGTTCCAAAACACCGAAACGTCCTAACTCATCCACACATCGTCATTTCAGGTTTTCATGAATCGGGGTTTCAAGACTTGCGAGTATAGAAGAACTCGCACTTAGGTACCCCGGGTGTCGAAACTCCGAAAACTCATAACTTACCCACATGCTGGCATTTTGGGATTTCATATGTCGGGATTTCGTGAGTCGGGATGACAAGGGTTCTTACCCTCTGATCTCCTGGGTGCCGAAAATCCAAAATGCCTACCGACCGCCACGTGTACTCTACAGTTAGATGGTCCAGGTACTCCCATGGGTCTTGTAATTGACGGTTCCAATTTCTTAGCCACTTACGAAGGTTAAAAAGGGGTTGAAGCATTAACGCCTGCATTCCTTCATCCAATTTAACGATCGTAACATACCTTAGATCCTCTGAAAGGATCTCATTCATGCATTTAGCAAGAGGAAGGGTATCCTAGGTACCGAACCATCGAAAGGTCCTTAATTCATCCACACACTGTCATTTCAGGATTTCACGGGTCGAGGTTTTGGGACTCGTGAGTACAAAAGGACAGGCACCTAGATACCCCGGGTGTTGAAACTTTGAAATATAAAAGTCTAACAATACCAATATCTCCCATGCAAGATTTTAAAAACTACGCCATTAATTCCTTCTTAAGGCCCTTGGGTAAATTTCATCAGGTTTGAGGACCCGACTGGAAGGTCCTTTTGAAATCTCTGAGCTATTAGCTTCTGTGATTAGTAGTGAGCAAGCTCAAGGTTTTTACTATGAAGGTAGTCCTTTCTAGGCACTTACCCCAGCTCTATAGAGTGAGGGAGCTTTCCTGAAAGAAGACCTGAGAAACTGCACTTATTCATAAATAAATAAATATATATATATATATATATATATATATATATATATATATATATATATNTAAGATGTATGTGGTCGTTCCGCTATAAGCATGCAACCACCATTTATGATCAAAACACCATGCAGACATTTCTACACAGAAACCATTTATAAGTGTTCAAACCATGAGGATACATTCCAAGATATTCAATGCAAGACACAAGATATAAACACTTATAAGAAAACACCAGGTGATGCAACTGCTAAGAGGGGTGCTCGTTTCCACCCAACCGTAGGCTCAACGACTCCCAACGGATTTACAACTAGCCACCCACGAGCTAGACCACGATGCTTGAGACTCTCTGTCTCTATTCTTCAGTGATTGAGAATGAAGGTTACTCTCCTTATTCTTTGCTATCACTCACTCTGTATTTTGTTCCAGAGTTCTTCCGATCTTTTTCCTGCGATCTCTCCCTCGCATTCGTCCCTTCCACACCTTTTACTTGCCTTTTCTTTTCTGGCGAGGTTGCATGTGGCATGAATTTCCCCGCGGTGGTTAGGTCTGAGGCCTCCATGGATGGGCAGTTCACCCCCATCCCTCATTAACTCATGAGGAGTCTCTTCACCTATCAACCTGGCGAGTAATTCATTTTGGGGCCAGCGAGCCACTCTTGGTTCTCCGAGCCAGTGAAGACCAAATATGGTATTGGTTTCGGTGGAAGTTAGAGACACCATTCCAGGTGCCTTCCACCACCTTTCTTTAGCCATCGTGGTCTCTTTTTCAGCACATCCCCCTCCCAACAGTCTTGTAATTTATATATATATATATATATATATATATATATATATATATATTCGTAATGTTAATTTACATTCATCGACCTTGTATACTAAGGTCCATTCAGAATCACACATTCACATCTTTGAGTTTTCCATACTTCTTGGCCAGCATAATTATTTTTACATACTAGGGGAAACAGGGTGTTACACCTGAAGGGAAATATGCTAAGATGGAAAGGAATACATGTACCTTAAGACAAAGATAGAAAAAAATTCACCTTAACCATCTCGTTTTGAAAATAACAAACATCCTCCTCTCCCATTCGCTTGAGGAATTCTATCAAAATAAAACCAATTATATCAAATGAGTGAAAAGTAGGAGATGTTATGTAGATAACTCCGTCAGGGCTATGGACACTCCCTGGCAGTGGAGCAAGGTCTATGATGTCGGGGTAAATCTGTCGGGTGTATGGACACTCGATGGAAGCGAATCAACATCGTAGAAATTCAATGATGATAACTAAAAGGCATGGTTCCAATGAATTCTTTACTCTACTTTTGTCAAAAGAGGGCATGGGTCAGGGTTACAGGAAACGAAGGTGGAATAAAGGTTGAAACCCCATAGGCAGGCCCAGATGCATCAACCATGGAATTTCAAATGCAAGGATAGAAGAGGCGCTGATAAAAAACCAGTTAAATTATTAACCATCTTTCGCATCAGTTGAGCTTGAGGTAGGAAAAGAGATTTTTCTTTCGCCCAGTAATTCGCGATTTGTTGAGAACTCAACACACCCTAAAAATCCTTATCAATTTTTTTCACTTTTTGGGTACCACTTGGTCTTCTGCACTGTTTGACTCAATTTCATTTTGGGAAATGTTTCGTTTTTTATTATTTTTGTGACTCTCATCACCTATTCAGGTTTGTTTGAACTTATGAAACCCCATAACTAAAAGACCTTAACACCTGAATTAAGAATAGACAGCCAAACACTGCACCTAATGTGCTCAGGTTCGAAGTTAGAAAGAATTCAAGTAAGTAAAGGAACCACTCGAAAAAAAACATTCGTCGAGCATCGATATTTATCGATATCAGCAAAAGGAAATTTTGGTTTGCGTAAGTTTTCACATAAAGGTTCAAGGGATAATCTATCCCCTTCAACATCGGTAAAATACGAGGAGGACAGATATTAACGAATGACTAAAAGAAATTATTGATAGTCGATGCCCGATGCACTTTATAGGGTTTGGGGAAAATCCAGAAGGATCACAACAAACATTTTCACCACGATAAATTTATCCCCAATGCGTTTTCAACATCGAGAATTTTTCAAGGGAGCCGATCTGAGGGAACTTGGGTATTTTTATTGCTGACCGTCGATCCTTGACACTTTTCATCATCAACAAGATAGGATTTGGTCCCAAAGAAAATAGTTTAAGGAAAGTCCCAACTCCGATTAATATGAGTGAATTAAGTCACTGGTCTATAATTCCACGTGTCTTTACCAGGTAAGAGGGTCGTACGGTCTAGTTCTAACCCGATTCATTCTTGGTTCCCTAGGTCCTAGTCACACCTCTGAGTCATCTTTTCCACGTCAGCATTGTACAATAAGATCGATCGACGTCAATTTTTTTTGCAGCAATATATCAACAAAAATTTTCATAGCACAATCCCAACCCCTGATCCACCCACTGAAAGAGCAGCACAACAAGACGTTTTCAAAGTTAGATACGATCATATTTTGGACATTTAAAGAGCTAATTAATACCTGATCCCGCATTATTTTCTACCTCGTGCGCCAATTAAAACAACATGTTTGAAATCACCGATAGACCAAATCATCACCCATGCCTCCGCCATCAACCCATGATGAATTTAAGTTCTAACTCCTCTAAAGAGTCGAAGAAAATTTTATTGAAATTCCATTCATAACCTGAATTGAATGGTTGATGTGACACGGTAAGTTATTCCCTATTTAAATCTCTTGAACCGTTTTGAACAAATTCATTCTGCGCATAAGAGAATTCCAAAGCGTCCGAAGGAAAAAAACAAGTAAATCGAATATTTTAGTGACCCTCGTGATTATCAAAAAACCATGTTTAAAAATATTAAGAGGTATGTATCCAAGGCTATCAATTAGTTGGTTATAATTTATACATGTTCGTATGGTTTCCTACACACTCGCTAAACTCTGCCCAAGTTGCAGGAAAAATGCCTCCCAGAAAGCCAACCACCAGATGCTCGCTGAGGGCTCCAAAGATGAAAGAACCAGAGATAGGTGAAGGTTCTTCTCCAAAGACCATGAGGAAATTGGAGTACACCCCTAGGACAAAGCCTGTCATCAAGACAACAACAAATAAAGTTTTCATCCAGCCTCCAGCCTTTGAGGATAAAGAGGCAAGCACCAGATACAAGGTAGCGCTCCCATAGTGGGGTAATCTCTTCAACAGGATTAGAAGAGAAGAATACCCGAAGTATATCCCACAAAATGACCCAGACGTAAGGGTGCTTGATGACTAGGTGTTCCCCAACATCCGACGGTCATATTTACACATGGTGACGAGCAGAACCCCCATTTCCCCCTACATATAAGTGATGAAGTGGATCATCGACCACAAAGATGGGCATAAATGTTTTATTAACGATGAGAATGGTCGGTGTGTCAGAGTTTTCCTCTCGACACAGGTCCATAAATACTACAAGCTTAGGGACCCAGAGGAGTGGATCAACATGGACTTCCTGGTGAATTTATTTGAATTCCATGACACCAGTTAGTTGATGACCTCATGGTGGAGGGAAGACAATAAATTCTCCAATCGGAGAAATGGAACATTTTCTCCAACATGAATCTGAGTTGACATGTTGCATTGCTCCCGATCCACATCTACTTCAGTGTGCTATGGGAAAACAGGTACAAGAAATTTTACTCCCTCATCTGCGATGAATTCATTGCCCGTATTTATTTTATTATTTTTAATAAGGAATTCCCAAGGCTATCAATGGAAGCCAATAAAATGATAACCACGGTAAGCCATTTGTACTTGGACGAGCACGCAACATACATCAGGGTGTTCGAGGCCACCAGAGCACCACATCTCCTACCAGATCATGCCTCAAACTAAATCGTCATGGGATAAATTTTCTATTAGACCATCCTATAGGGCTATGACACCACATTTGTAAAAGACAAGAAACGAGCCTTCATACCCTATGGTTTCCATGTGGGGTTATATTTGGTAAAGGATACTACTCAAGACAAACAAGAAGGGTTGAGCCAAATTTAATTTAGGTTCCCTACATGTCGATTCCGTAAGCATGATCCTAAAGTCCTGGTCCTCCAACATGCATCTCAAGTGTCATCCTGCTGGTCATATGCTCATGATAAGTTTGACGATGATTTATTCACATAGAATGCCCAGGACTGGGGAGAGGTGGTGCAGAGGATGGCCAACCCAAATATTACCACATTCAAGGCCATGAGCATGGATGAACAGGTGGAAACAATAGAACAGTCGGCTCAAGAGGCCCTCAGAGCCAGGGAAGAAATCAGAGTGGTAGAGAAAGCAAAGGTGCAGGGAAGGGGACTATTCTTGACACTAGAGGCACAAAAAATGGGTCTGCGCTTAATGAAAGAGACACATAGAGTAATTGATAAGCTACAGAATGACCTGAAACTCGTAGAGATGACAAGGGTTCCTGTCGACAACCCAATCAAAATTCGGGGAGGACCAAGTGATCTAGAGTCAATACAAATTGAAGAAACCATCAAGTCAGATAACCTTGAAGTTTTGACACCACAGGTTGAATCACCAGGGGACGTTTCGGATCAGCCCGAGATAGCGAGGAAATCAGGGAGAGAAAGTATTATCACTGAAATTTCATCCGCACATGGCGACAAGAACTCATCATTGTCAAAACAGGAATGAAGTCATTCATGGCACAGGATTAATTCCACAGCATGGAAAAAGGGTCAAAAACTATACAAAGTAACCAAAAATTGAAGGGCGCTTTACAGAATCTGGGTGCATGCGCATATGCGCGGAACAACAACATACAATGCGCGCATACGCACACGATGCGCGATTGTTGGGTGAAAATCCCGCGCACCTGCTAAACGGTGCATTTATTGAAATTGGTCGACCTCCCAACCACTAATGGATCAACTCCCAAGCCGATTTGACATCAAATCTGAGCTGAATCCGCATGGTAGGCTGGTCAAAGACCTAAATTGAGCCCTAAAGAGCCCCTTTTCACGCCTCAAAGGGGTTACATAATGACCCAATACCATGCTATAAAAAGCCACGAAGAAACATCATTTTCTCAAGGAATTTCATGTAATGTTATGCTGCTTAGATTGTTTTAAGGACTCACTCTTTGACAATAACACATTAGCACCATTTCATTGAGCTATCCACCCCTCTCTTGAGTGGATATGCTTTGAGTTCTTTCACCATCATTCTCATTTTCTCATTGTAAGGAGAGCAAGTTTGTGAGGGCCTCAAGAGCCTTCCTTTGGAGGAAGAAGGAATCACAGTTCCCTTTCTTCATCATGCTTTGGATTTCATCAATTGATCAGCCTAAAAACATTGGTGATATTGGTCCATTGTGTTTGTTATTTCTTTTTCCATATGCTCATAGTTTTAGTTTGTTTTAGTTTAATTCTTGTTTATAGTTTTGTTGTTCTTTTTCTAACCCTTTACTCTACAGCTGTCATGCCTAGCAAGACCCAACTGGGCATGTAAGCACCCTTTATTTTCTCACCTAGTGACGATTTGGGTGCAAACAGAAAGAACCCAAAATCCCTTGTTCGATCTAATTAGTAATAACCATCTACGATGATGCAGAGAGCTCAGACGTGTCCTTGATCACTCCGGTCAAAATCATAGAGAAAACAAAACCTGAGAAAGAATCTGCCCCGGATCCCGATGCTCTAAGTCAGAGCAGTCTGCAGAATGAGTACAAGGTAGAAAGTGCCTTGGATGCTGATCCACTCAACACATCAGGAATCCCAATGGACAACTCGAGGGATGAGCCATGATCGGGTGAACAAGGGGAAGAAATTCCACAACAGGAAATTGACATCTCGACAGTCGATTATCAAGTAAGTACCGAGCCTTCCCTTGATTCATCAATTTTAGCTAGTACTTTATCTCCCGATGAGAAAATACCAGAGGCCAAACTATTAGGAGATACAGAATAGGTTCAAGAACCCAGTCTTGAACAAATATACATAGTCAGGAGCCTAGGAAACATTTTTACTTGGGGAGAGAAACAAATCCCTGAACCTGTGGATGAGGTCTTCGATATACAATCCATCGCCTACGACCAAAAGAGGAAATCCATCATGAAGAGAACCACTAAGAAGAGGAGGCTTACTCTGGATAGTTCTATCCTCATCACCACAAAGTAAAATTTGATCAGCATGGAGCATGCTTAGACGTCTGAGCTCATAGGCGCAGGGATGGAGATCACTGATGCCACATTCGATAGAGCAAGGAAATATGAAGAGGATTTGGTTGTTGTGCTAAAGGAGTTGGAGCATATTCACCATTTGGTGAAATACTATTAGGACTCCACATAGGCCATGATGTTTTTGAGAAGCGAGTTCCAAGATTCCTACAATAAATTCATGAGTGAGCAGCACCTTTTCACTGTAGGGATAGCCCATTTTCAAGAAGACACCCTTATGGAATTGGAAACGTGCAAGTACATGGAAATATGGTATGAGAAATCCCACCAAGTGGTGGAAAGAATTGATTACATAAGCGTAGTTCAAAGGGGCCTACATGCCGAAGAGAATGACATTTGAGTACTAAAGGAAAATCAACCACGAAGTAGATAGGAGGAAAGGAGGAAAGTGGTAGGCAATAATAAAGTGATGGTTTTCACTCACAGGTCTAGACCTTGTACTTTGATGGGTCTAAGTCACAATAAGTATCAGGAGCCGAGTTTATCCTCATAGATCCCAAAGGTAAATGAAATTTCATGTCCTACAGACTAGAATTTCAGTGCACAAACAACACTGCCCAGTATGAAGCTCTGGTACAAGGGCTAAAGAAAGCCATAGACTTAAATGTTAAAGAACTAAAGTTTTTCAGAGATTCTGAAATCATCATTAAACAAGTGAGAAACACCATACATTACAACTCTCCCCATTTGAGGAATTACCAACAGGAAGTGCACAGACTAATAAAACATTTTGAAGCCTTCAACATTACAACGATCCTAGAAAAAAGAACACTCTTGTTGATTCTCTGGCCATTGTTTCCTCAAGGCTATACCCTTTAGAAGACTGTGAAGCCTCTTGGTTCACTATGGAGCTACTCGACAAACCATCGGTGCCCAACAATATTTCTAATTGGAAGGTATTTGAAGGATATGAACAGATCATAAACTTCTTAACCAATCAAAAAACTTTTAAGGATCTGGCTATCGACGATGAAATATTTCAGGAACAAATAGTAGGAACTGATCCCCATGCACAAGGAGCTAAAACAAATCAATCGAATGACAAACCAAGGTCTCACATGATACCAAAAGGAGCAGCCAATTTAGAAAATCTTTTTTACTTAAAGGAAAGATTCAAAAGGTCAATGAACACAAAGACGAGGATTTCTTGTCCCATGTATGAGACTATAAATCTAGGAACCTTGGAAAACCCCAAGAATATAAATCTCGACAAGATAGTATTTAAAGAAGAAAGGAATGCCTATCTCAAACTTTTCACACAATATTAGGATGTTTTTCCTAATATTGACCAATCAATATTAGGAAAACCCCAAGAATATAAATCTTGACAAGATAGTATTTAAAGAAGAAAGGAAGGCCTATCTGTTGGCAGCCAATTCAATTTTTTTTTATTGCCCTAAAATCTGCCCACACCTATGTCTCCTGAACTTCAAATTTCCATCGCATCTTGTAGATAGACGACATTTTCATTTCATGCGACACTTGCAAATTGGTCGATTTATTTTTCACGACTGAAAGCGTGAAAACTCCTCTATCGTTTTTGAACTATCATAGTTTTTTTTATCGATGTCTTGAGTGGAACTTTACCTTTGGTTTATCATGTGGCTAAAAATATTTTTCAAACTATGCCTATTCGGACGTTTTTACTTTGAATGCACAATTTGATTTTATTAAACTGATAAGGCATTGAGCATGTAAATTTATGGGTTATACTTGATTTTGGTTTTTATATGATCTGATCCTTATTATTATAAGCTCTTGGCTTATCGTTTTTATCTCTTATCACAATGTTTTATAAACTTGGATTGCACATTATGCAACAAGCGCGTGGATAACATATGAGTTTGATTTCATATTGAATGGCTATAGTTTGAAGTTATACAATGGCGCATATTTAAATTATGGTTTTGGTTTTACATTGATTAATGGGGCATTGGTATATCATCCACCGTTTAATCCTTGGGTTAGCCGAATATTATGGTTTGAATGATGTTATGATTGATTGAACATCGTTGTACTTTGCCATTACTATACTGCATGGCGGTGATAATCCCACCACCCTCGCACGTGCACATTAATTTGCCTCCCCTTTGAGCACTCGTAGCTGGTAGCCCAAATGATTTTTGCTCTTGTGTATTGTTGTGTTCAATCCAAACCCTACAATGTGCCCGCACCATGGCTCCAGTCATAAGGGCTGAACCCAATGGTTGCCAGGCATTGTTGATGTTCGATGGTTCTTACAGTGACCTTGAGGAATTTGGATGGCTCCCGTTCATACGAAAGTTTGATGGCTTTAACCCTTGCGTGGCTCGACAATTCGCATTAACCTTTGATGGATGTCGAGCCAAGGTTGGGGATGTCCAATTGGAGATTGACGAGCAATTTCTCAGTTTAGCCACCGGTCTACCTTCTACTGGACAGAAGTGGTCAAAAAATTGCAAAGTGGAAGATGTCCCGTGGACATTGCTCTTCCAGTCACGAAGGGTGAGCTCCTATGACAAAGGTTTGCCCACGAATATGCTCAAGAAACGTTGGGACGACTTGCTGATGATAACCAAGCAGTTTATCACCTGCGAGGGCCGGTATGGTTTCGTTTTCTTGTACCACCTTCGGATACTTATGGTTTTCATGGGCTATGAGCTTAATATGCCTTATTACTTGCATAGGAGTCTGTTCAAAATGTCTAAAAGATACAAATGGAGCCAGGCCGATAACAACCTTTTTCACTTTGGGTTAATTAAAATGCTTGTGGTTTGTCATTTGGGGTTACACCGAGACTGTTGGAATGATTTTTTTAATCGCAATAATTTTGAGGACTCAAGCCCACCACAGGGTGACAAACCTGTGGTGAGTGAGAGCAAGTTTGTACCCCCTGTGCCTTACAGTGCTCTGTTACCTAAACCCCTACCCGACTCACCTATTGACCTACCTAATTCTGTCACCAAGGATGTGGAAAATGTTAAACCCATGGCTAAAAGGCCTAAGGCCAAACCTACTATGAATTCCAAAGGCAAAAAGAACGCCCGATTAATCTCTCGCATGGCAAGAAACAAACCGAGACTTCCTTTCAACCCTGACCCTATCGTGGTGAGTGAAGATTCTGACTCGGAGGTGGAACGTTACCTGGCAAGTGAGTATCCCTATTCTAAAGGTCTATGTGACAAACCCTCATACGACTTTGTCAAAAACCTACCACCTTGCTTGCAAAATGATCCTAATTACCCAGGCATCAAAATGCCTTGTGAAAACCCCGGTGACTCATCAAAACTCCCTCCTGCTCTATCTCAACCAGCTGCTCCACCATGTGATCAGTGTGGCTCGTGGTTAGAAAGGTATTACCTTGATGTGCCAATGCTACAGTCCAGAATTCATGCTCTGGAGGAACAAGTTGCAACGCTCACAAGTCAAAAGGCTAAATTGCTAGCCATCGATAAGAAACAACGAACAACAGGCTCTATTCTATTTAAGAACGTGGAGTCAGCTACATCGGTTGTTAATTCAAAATTGGCATAGCTCGAGCAGTCTCACTGGTATGACTATCACTTGTTTTTATGACAAACTCATAAGCTCTGTTTACAGCGTGGATTTGCTTTGACACATAAGCATGCACTATATGCATAGTTTTGTTTTGATTAATCGAATTTCATTTCCCGGATTAGTTTTGATTGGATTTAGCTTTGATTCGATTAATCGTGGTATGGATTTGATTGTTTTGAGTTGGCTTAAATTGGATACTCTATTGTTTATTGAAGTTGTTAATATCTTTTCTAAACATAAGTTGTTTCTAGTATTTCGATTTCGAACACAGTCAATGTTTCAATTTGAATTGGTTATATTCTGTACGATATGGTTGGCGATAATGGTTAACTATTATATGTTCCATGTCATTTTTTACCAATTCGAATACCATTATGTTAATGCATAACCGAATTACGAATAGATACGAATCATAACTGTTATACCCAACCAATCGATTCGCATTGTTTGACCATGTTATCAGCTCGGTTCATATTGCAACAAATATATTGTTTAAACTTGATTTGGGAACGAAAATGATTATGCCTAGGATTATGATTTGTTTCTATATTTGATTGTTGCCCAGTTTATGATTATCACTGTTGTTGATGTCTATTGACTGTGTAACGCTCAGCTATCGAAATCTATGGCAAATTTTGGTTGAAGCTGTTATACATGTTTCATTTTGACTATAATCATAACAGCCTTTCCATGTTGGCATTTGATTAAAACAATATAAATCTTATGCACATTGTTACAGTCGTAACAAATCGATTATGATTGTGTTCGATTATGATTGTATCGATTATGATTGTGTTGGATTACATCGTATCTTATCCGATATGATTTCATTAATATGGAACAGTCCTGTTGTGGTTTGACCATATTTTATGGTAAAAGAAAAACAGAGCAGTCTTATCCCTGTTTTGATTGCATCTCTTTCGATTTTGTTTAATTTGAATGATAAATTTACTTGAACCATTAGTGATTCATTTTTTAATGTTTATTAAAAAAAAAATTAAATTGGATTTGATTCTTTTGAAAAGATTTCATTTGATTGCTATATGGTCTTGTATGCTATTTTAGACTAGCTACAGAATCAAATGATTCTGTAGCTAAGTCTGTAGGATTAGATTTTTATTATTTTGTTGATGAAATGTCTTTCTAATTGGTTATTTTTGGTCTATTGTAGATCAATTCGAAATGGCAGTGGCTTTGATGAGCAGTTAGGAGATATTTTAAATATTTCACTTGCATTTTGATTTCCTAGTTTAGTTGATTTTGGGATATTTCCCAGATTATGTAAAACATTTTGATATTATCCACAAGGAGGTTTTACCCTGTGGAAAGACTTATATATACTTATGATTTTTGTAATAATGTTCATCCTCATTCGTGGGAGAACAAGGACATGGATTTTTAATACAGACTGAAGCAGAATTTGGTGTTTTGTCACAACTTTAGCTTCTCATTACATCAACATTTTGTTTCATGTTGTGTATATCAATTTGTTTATGATTTATGACTACTTTAGCTATCTAGATCATGTGCAAATGATATAATTTTAATCACTGTAATCCATATCTGGTTTCTTCCAAATGTATAAAAGACATAACAATTGTTAATTCAATTTGTGAATGACAGGTTTATCTTCTTCATGAGTTGAATTATTTAATATAAGTTTTTGCATAACAGGTTTCCCTTATTGCAGAGATTTATAATCATATAGTTGTTATGATTTTTTATGTCTTGTTTGTCCTGTAAACACTTCAAAGAGAAATACAACCAATCGTTTATGAAAAGATTTGGAATAACCGATGCGAGTTTCCTTCCTCTGACCAGCTTCGAAGTCATCTTACGCAGGACAAATTAGGAGCGCTTCCAGGTCAGTTAGTCGCTCGTTTGTTTACTATTTTTATTAGTTTAGATATAATTAGTATATTAGATTGTTTAATTTCAGTAAATATATTAGATCGTTTAATTTCAGTAGTTTTACTTCTTATTCATAAAATATAAAAATCAAAAAGAGATTCCTGGCTGTCTTAGGGAAGCAAACACATGAGTTTTGCAGGTTTTAAATAAATCTGTAGGCTGTTTATAATGTACATTTGTGAATAAGTAATATTACAGTTGGTAATTAGATAGTTGATTTGAGTTATTATAATAGTAATTAGTAGATTGTATATAATAGTTAGAGTAGTTTATAATTAGTTTTAGTTTATTTAGTAGTTTGCATTAATTAGATTAGTGTATTAGTTAGTTTTTAGTTAATTTGTTTTATTAGTTTTAGCTAGTTTAGTTTCTTTTATTTAGTTTTAGTTAGTTTCTTTTATTTAGTTAGTTTTAGTTAGTTTTATTTGTTTTAGATATATTAGTTAGTTTAGATTAGTTTTCTCTTTGGTTTTCTAAAGACCTTAGGGTGGCCAACGGAGCCGTTAAACTCGTCAGGGTGGTCCATTCCAAATGGCTTGGGTTATTTAGACAACCCCAGACCGGTTCCACTCTCTCAGTTGACGGACGGTCAATTTCGCCCGTCAACACTATCTCAAACTTTTTCCTCCGACCAATCATTATCTGCAGTATTGACCCAGAAGGATGATGAAAAAAATGAGGTTCCGGTCTCGTTTATGAGCACTAATATCCAAGGGGCTGAACTAAATTACCCTTCTATAGACAAGTAGGCTTATGCAGTTTATAAGGAAATGAAAGACTTCAGATCTTACATCCTAAAGAACCATACCAAAGTCATTTTTCCTCATTCCATAGTCTGATCCCTATCCACTTAACATGAGATGGGGGAAAGAAGAGGGAATTGAATGGAAGTGGTCCAAGAATTTGATATAGATGGGAGAATCAATTGGCATTATGGTGTGGTGAAGCGTCATACATCTCCCCAGGGTAGGAGTCTTGGTATGACAAACTAACTTATCTCCTGCATCATGGGAAATGCCTAGAAAACCTAAACCCTAGGGAAAGGAGAGCTCTCACGTTAAAATCATCACAATATCGCCTCACAAATTCAGTGCTCTTTCGCATTAATTATTATCGGGTACTTTTAAGATGTCTCAAACGTGAATATGCAAACAAGGTTCTGAAGGAGCTCCATGATGGACCTGCAGGTGGACACTTCGCAGGGAATACCACTGCTCACAAAATACTAAGAGATGGATATTATTGGCCTACTCTTTTAAGGGATGCTCACACATATGCTAGGAACTATAAAACTTGTCAAATGAGCACGCAGAGGGAAAAGAGAGAAATTGTCCCACTCCAACCTGTACCCGTCTTCAAGCCAATCTAGCAATGGGGGTTAGATATCATAGGAGATATTACACTGAGTTCTTCAAAACAACATATATACATATTGACTTCCATACACTATTTCACGAAATGGGCAAAGGCCATCCCTCTGACTCCTGTAAAAAAAAAGGTGGTGATCCAATTCATAGAACAACAACTAATTACAAGGTTCGGTATGCCTTTCGTCCTTGTTTTTGATAATGTCACTTTCTTTTCTTCCACCCTATTAACAGAGTTTTATTTAGACAAAGGAATCATAATCAGATACTCTGCAAACTACTATCCACAAGGGAACAAAGTGGAAGAATCAACCAATAAGAACTTAGTGAGGATATTAAAGAAAACAGTTGCATACAACCAGAGGAATTGGAACATTTCACTTCATAATGCCTTATGGGATGATAGAGTAACACCCAAGGAAGCTATAGGGAATTCCCCATACTTTCTGGTATACAGACAGGAAGTCATTCTCCCAAACGAGTTGTATCTTCCATCTCTTCAACTTTCTCAGGATTCTAGAGGACAACCCTCATTAATTATACAACAAAGAATTTATACCCTCCTCATACTGGAAGAGGAAAGTGAGAAAGAAAAATCTAAGTTCATATCTCATTAGAAGATATTTAAAAGGTGGTTTGATAAGCATAAGGCCAAAGAGAAATTTTTTGAAGTAGGAGACTTAGTCCTGAAATGCGACAGAGAAAATGAGCCGAAGGGGAAACATTCAAATCTTCAAAATCTATGGCTCAGACCTTTTCAGGTAGATGAGAAAATTGGGGTAGGCATGTATCGGTTGAAAAATATGAGGGGGGAACCTGACACCTTCCCGATGAATGGCCAAGCCCTAAAACAATATTTCTGTTAAAAATAAATAAAAAAAATGTGTGTGTTTTCATGATATTTTCTTTTTAGGTAGGCTATTTGCAAAGTTCATTTTTTGTTTTTTGTTTCTTGTTATAGTGATTTCTGCTATTTTGAAGTTTTTGCTTAAGAAGGAATTGGTTTACCTTATTTCATGTGATATGATGAAATTTTTTCTTGACTCATGCTTACATACAACAAAAGAAGCACTGGGATAATTGTGGTTGTTTTGAAAGAGTTTTGTATCTAACCTGTGCAAATAAACAACCTTGGAAAAGTGATGAATTGTCTGCCTAGTGGTCTACTAAAATGTGAAGGGAAATATGGTAAGATGGAAAGGACTACATGTACCTCAAGATAGAGCTAGAAAAAAATTCACCTTAACCATCTCGTTTTTCAAATAACAAACGTCCTCCTCTCCCACTCGCTCAAGGCATTCTGTTGAAATAAAACCAATTATATCAAATGAGTGAAAAGTAGGAGATGTTATGCAGATAACTCCATCAGGGCTACGGATGCTCCCTCACAGTATAGCAAGGTCTATGATGTCAGGGTGAATCTGTCGGGTCTATGGACACTCGTTGGTAGCAGATCAACATCGTAGAAATTCAATGATGATAACTAAAAGGCATGGTGCCAGTGAATGCTTTACTCTACTTTTTTCAAAAGAGGGCATGGGTTAGGGTTACAGGAAATGAAGGTGGAATAAAGGTTGAAACCCCACAGGTAGGCTCAGATGCATCAACCATGGAATTTCAAATGCAAGGATAGAGGAGGCTCTGATAAAAAACCAGTTAAATTATTAACCATCTTTTGCATCAGGTGAGCTCGAGGTGGGAAATGATATTTTTCTTTCGCCCAGTAATTCTCCATTTGTTGAGAACTCAACACACCCTAAAAAGCCTTATCAATTTTTTTCACTTTTTGGGTACCACTTGGTCTTCTGCACTGTTTGACTCAATTTCATTTTGGGAAATGTTTTGGTTTTGATTATTTTCGTGACTCTCATCACCTATTCAGGTTTGTTTCAACTTATGAAACCCCATAACTAAAATACATTAACACCTGAATTAAGAATCAACAACCAAACACTTCACCTAATGCACTCAGGTTCGACTTCAGAAAGAATTCAAGTAAGTAAAGGAACCACTCGAAAAAAAATAGTCATCGAGCGTCGATATTTATCAGCATCGGCAAAAGGAAATTTTGGTTTGTGTAATTTTTTGCATAAATGTTCAAGGGATAATCGATCCCCTTCAGCATCGGTAAAATACGAGGAGGACAGATGTTAACGAAGGACTAAAAGAAATTTTTGATAGCGGATGCCCGATGCACTTTATAGGGATCGAGGAAAATCCAGAAGGATCACAACAAACATTTTCACCACGATAAATTTATCCCCGATCGCCTATCCTCGATGAGTTTTCAACATCGAGAATTTTTCGAGGGAGACGATCTGAGGGAACTTGGGTAGGTTCATTGCCGATCGTCGATCCTTGACACTTTTCGTCATCAACAAGCTAGGATTTGGTCCCAAAGAGAATAGTTTAAGGAAAGTCCCGACTCCAATTGATACGAGTGAATTAAGTCACTGGTCTAGAATTCCACGTGTCTTTACCAGGCAAGAGGGTCATACGGTATAGTTCTATCCTGAGTCATTCTTGGTTCCCTAGGTCCTAGTCACAGCTCTGAGTCAGCTTTTCCACATTAGTACTGTATAGTAAGATCGATCGGCATCAAAGTTTTTTGTAGGAGGATATCAACAAAAAATTTCATAGCAAAATCCCAACCCCTGATCCACCCACTAAAAGAGAATCACGATGAGACGTTTTCAACATTAGATACGATCAGATTTTGGACATTTAAAGAGATAATTAATACCCGATCCCACATTAGTTTCTACCTCGTGCGCCAATTAAAACAACATGTTTGAAATCACTGATAGACCACATCATCACACATTCCTCCTCTGTCAACCCACGATGAATTTAAGTTCTAACTCCTCTAAAGAGTCGACGAAAAATTTATTGAAATTTCATTCATAACCCGAATTGAATGGTTGATGTGACACGGTAAGGTCTTCCCTATTTAAATCTCTTGAACCGTTGTGAAAAAAATCATTCTATGCATAAGAGAATTCCAGAGCGTCTGAAGGAGAAAAATGAGCAAATCGAAGATTGTAGTGACCCTCGTGTTTATCAAAAAACCATGTTTAACAAGATTAAGAGGTATGTATCCAAGTCTGTCAATTAGCTGGTTATAATTTATACATGTTCGTATGGTTTCCTACACACTCATTAAACTCTGCCCAAGTTGTAGGAACAATGCCTCCGAGAAAGCCAACCACCAGACACTCGCCAAGGGTTCCAAAGCTGAAAGAACTAGAGATAGGAGAAGGTTCTTCTCTAGGGACCATGAGGAAATTAGAGCACGACGCTAGGCCAGAGCCTATCGTCAAGACAACAACAAAGAAAGTTTTCATATAGCCTCCATCCTTTGATGATATAGAGGCAAGCACCGGATCCAAGGTAGTGCTCCCACAGTGGGGTAATCTCTTCAACAGGATTAGAAGAGAAGAATACCTGAAGTATATCCCACACAATGACCCGGACGTAAGGGTTTTTGATGACTAGGTGTTCCCCAACATCCGAAGGTCATATTTACACATGGTGATGAGAAGAACCCCCATTTTCCCCTGCATATAAGTGATGAAGTGGATCATCAACCACAAAGACAGGCATAAATGTTTTATTAACGATGAGAATGATCGGTGCATCATAGTTTTCCTCCTGACAGAGGTCCATAAATACTACAAGCTTATGGACCTAGAGGAGTGGATCAACATGGAATTCATGGTGAATTTCTATGAATTCCATGACACCAGTTAGTTGATGGCCTCATGGTGGAGGGAAGACAATAAATTCACCAATCAGAGAAATAAATGGTATGGGACAATCATCCTAAGGGAGCCATACATCTATTTGATGGCTCTCATCTGTTGGCTATACGGAGAAAAGGACAGCTCCAATTTTTTGGAAGCATGGATTCCTTTGGTATACACAATTGCAAGTGTCGGGAGAAGTTTCAACTGGGGAGAAATAATCTCCAAACAACTAAGCATCTGTGTGCAGTAGGCGTAGACGCCGAAGGAAGGAAACACACCAACTTTCTACATGGCCTCGTACCTGCTTGATGTCATGTGTGCTAGGAACATCTTCTCCAGCATGAATCTGAGTTGACATGTTGCTGAGCTCCCTATCCACATCTACTTCAGTGTGCTATGGGAAAACAGGTACAAGAAATCTTACTCCCTCATCTGCGATGAATTCATTGCCCATATTTATTTTATTCTTTTTAAGAAGGAATTCCCAAGGCTATCAATGGAAGCCAATAAAATTAGCCAAGGTAAGACATTGGTACTTGGATGAGCGTGCAACATACATCATGGTGTTCGGGGCAACTAGAGCACCACATCTCCTACCAGATCATGCCCCAGACCAGATCGTCATGGGATAAATTTTCTATCAGACCATCCTGTAGGTCTATGACACCACATTTGTAAAAGACAAGAAATGAGCCTTCATACCCTATGATTTCCATGTGGGTTTCTATCTGGTAAAGGATACTTCTCAATATAAACAAGAAGGGATTAGCCAAATTGAATTTAGGTTCCCTACATGTCGATTCTACAAGCATGATCCTAAAGTCCTGGTCCTCCAACATGCATTGCAAGTGTCATCCTGCTGGCCATATGCTCACGATAAGTTTGAGGATGAGTTCTTCACATAGAATTCCTAGGACTGGTGTGAGGTGGTGCAGAGGATGGCCAACCCAAATATGACCACGTTCAAGGCCATGAGCATGGATGAACAGGTGTAAACAATAGAACAGTAGGCTCAAGAGGCCCTCGGAGCTAGGGAAGAAATCAGAGTGGTAGAGAAAACAAAGGTGCAGGGAAGGGGACTGTTCTTGACACTAGAGGAACAAAAAAGGGGTTTTCTCTTAATGGAAGATGCACATAGATTAATTGATAAGCTACAGAATGACTCGAAACTCGTAGAGATGACAAGGGTTCCTGTCGACAACCCAATCAAAATTCGGGGAGGAACAAGTGACCTAGAGCCGATACAAATTGAAGAAACCATCGAGTCAGATAACCTTGAAGTTTCGACACCATAGGTTGAATCACCAGGGGATGTTTTGGATCAGCCCGAGATAGAGAGGAAATCAGGGAGAGAAAGGACCCCAAATCCTCTATTCGATATAATAACTATCTATGATGATGAGGAGAGCTCAGACGTGTCCTTGATCACTCCGGTGAAAATTACAAAGAAAAAAAAACTTGAGAAAGAATTTGCCCTGTGTCCCGATGCTCTAAGTCGTAGCAGTCTGTAGAACGAGTACAAGGTAGAAAGTGCCTTGGATGTTGATCCACTCGACACATCGGGAATCCCAATGGACAACTCGAGGGATTAGCCATGATCGAGTGAACAAGGGGAAGAAATTCCACAACAGGAAATCAACATCTTGACATCCGATTATCAAGTAAGTATCGATCCTTCCCTTGATTCATCAATTTTGGCCAGTGCTTTATCTCCCAATGAGAAAAAACCAAATTCCAAACTTTCAGGACATACAGAATACATTCAAGAACCTAGTCTTGAACAAATATACACAGTCGGGAGCCTGGGAAATATTCTTACTTGGGGAGAGAAACAAATCCCTAAACCTGTGGATGAGGTCTTCAATATACAATCCATCGCCTACGACCGAAAGAGGAAATCCATCATGAAGAGAACCACTAAGAAGAGGAGGCTTACTCTGGATAGTTCCATCCTCATCACCACAGAGGAAAATTTGATCATCACAGAGCATGCTTAGATGTTTGAGCTCATAGGCGCAGGGATGAAGATCATTGATGCCAAGCTGGATAGAGAAAGGAAAGATGAAGAGGAGTTGGCCGTTGTGCTAAAGGAGTTGGAGCATCTTCACCATTTGGCGAAATACTATTAGGACTCCACATAGGCCACGATGTTTTTGAGAAGCGAGTTCAAGGATTCCTACAGTAAATTCGCGAGTGAGCGACACCTTTTCATTATAGGGATAGCCGATTTTCAAGAAGAAACCCTTATGGAATTGGAAACGTGAAAATACATGGAAATATGGTATGAGAAATCCCACCAAGTGGTGGAAATAATTGATTACATCACCATGGTTCAAAAGGGACGACACGTCGAAGAGCACGACATTCGGGTACTAAGGGACAATAACATTGAGCGTATAAATAAGTCGACCGAATATTGGGTGAAGATGTCCCAAGAACCTCATCAGGATATCTAAGAGAAATGGGCCAATTACGAAAGGAGTTGGACCAAGATCAATCGGGCAGTGAGAGACATCGGTCTCCCATAATTTGGCACACCTAAGGACTTTGTCGACTTGCATGACATAGTCAAACTATATGTAGAATAAGGCTCATCGTGGACTGCGGAGATAGAAAAGGTGGCGAACATGGCACTAGGTCAAGTACAACAGTTCATGGAGCACCCAATCAAGTCTTAGACATTTTTATAGTAGTTAATTGTTAAAGTAGTCAAGTATCTGGCACAAGAAATAGAAATAAAGGAGATCCTTTCTGCCCTGATGGACCAACACAAATTCTCGTATGAAAACACATGTGAGGAACTCTTCATCAAATGGTCAAAGTATAAGAAGAGTCATCCACTCAAATGAAACTATTTGATGACTCTTAGAAGAATGAGATTTGAAAGCGCCATGTGACGATGTTTTGTTTTACTTAGCTTTCACTTTGATAGTTATTTTTAGTTGATAATTTGACATAAATAAGAGGATAGACCTATTAGAAAAAGTTGATGGTTTTTGCAAAGAGCCTCATTTTTGGAATTGTAAAGAACTATTTCCGAACTACCTTAATTGAGAATTCTTGTTGAGGACCAAATAAAAACTTCCATTTTTCATTAAAGGCGTGTGTGATTGGATCTAAGGAGGAATTAGTTATGACTCTATCTCATGAATGGATGTTGTAACGAGTAAGAGTTTTTGAATCTGTTGTTAGTTGGTTCAATGTTTTATAGTTCTTGTCTCTAATGATGGAAAGAAAATTGTTTTTTTAATGTGTGATTAATGATTAGAGCTATGGAAACTATTTTTCTTGCCATCATTTATTGCATGTATGTTTTCTTTCAATAATTATATCTCAGTCAATAATTGAAATATCAACAAGTTAATGTATTAATACTAGGCTTGTCATAGGTGTGAAAATCTTTTTTTGCATGTTTGAGCACAAGGGTTATCCCGAACTCAGTCTTCTACAATAGTTAAGTTGTCCCCCTTTTACCAGTTGGTTTATACTGGCACACATTTCTTGTATCAGAACCACCTATAAGAGAAAATACAAAAAAGTAAAGTTCAAACTGAAGGAGTATTGTTCGGGAGAAGATATCCTGTCAATCACTACGTAAATCCCATTGATTAATTGGTTGGATCGCAAGATCTAGAGAACCATTCCACTATTAAACAGTGTAGAGTCTAATTAGGCCTCGGTGGAGGGTTTGGTTCCTATTGCTTAGTTAAAGGGATTTAGGACCCCTCAACAAAAATGGCGCTAGAAGGAGGGCCTAAAGAATGAATGGCTGACAATATTTTTGATATAATACTTCACATATCCTATAGATTCAAAACAGCCCACATGCATGGCTAGTCATTCTCAAGATAACCCACACACACTAAGTACTCATGAAACGAGTAACTCACCCCAGCAAGAGGAAGAACATTGATTCCTTGAAATAACTTACACTCTACCTCACAAGGATTTGAACCATTTCATAATAATCACAAGATCTTACACCTGACAAATCAGAGCACTTCCCTTAGCTCCGTTACTTCCTCATAGAAAACAAGTAAGAAGACCAGTGGTCAACACCCCCGACCATTTTTTTGGTCACACAGTAGAATACTTGATATATTTAAACCTCACCAAAATCAAACATCCTCTTAATCTAATGACCGAAACAACATCTGGTAATTTCTCTGAGCCCAATGATTTTTATGACGAGGAAGGGTTTAACTCAAAATGCTCACTTTCAGAGTCGGACGACATGGAATATAACAACGATCATAATGAAGAAAGTGGAAACCCACCTCAAAATAATCAACCTTGGTTGGCCAAAGATACTCTTGCCATCCCCAAACAAGTACATAACCTTCCCCGACATCCAGAAAAATTACTCCCTAAATTTGACCCTGAAACCTCAGGATTGCTTGAAGACCATATGAAAAAATTCATACTAGCTATTATACTGATGAATGTCCAACATGAAGACATAGTATGCAGGATTTTCCCCTATACTTTTGAGAATTCGATGGTATTTTAACTTGCATGTAGGGTCCATAACTAGTTGGATGAAGTTTCAAAAGGATTTTCTAGATAAGTTTGCAGAAGAACCACTACAGGAGCTTTGATAGCTGAGTTGTTCGTCGCCACCATGAGCTCAAAGGGGAAGGTTAAAGACTTCAATCAATGGTTCACGACTATCCTAAACAAATTTCAACCCAAAGCTAAACCCACTCAGGAGTTTCAAATCGAAGTATACATTAATTCTCTCACAACTTCCATTTCCATGTTTTTGAAGAGGGCTGCCAAAACAACCTTAGCTAAGAATTTTGAGAAGCCAAAACAATAGAATTCAAAATGAAGAGATGTAAAGAAGGTCGGGCCTCGTTAGTTAAGAAGGAAGTTCAACCTCCTCCCAAGAGAGGACTCTTGCTGACTAGACCCCCAGGGAAACAAACATAACAAGGTCCAGAAAATAGAAGTGGAGACATAGAATACCTACAAAGCATGGTAAATAAGTTTTCAAACAAAATCATAGACATGAAAAGAAGTGTAGGGGAAGAAAACCAAGGCTAGAGGCCCTATAAAGCCTTTGTTTTTTTAAATCCACCATTCAAAGCAATTGAACCTCCCCCATCCAACTTAAACATCAATCTAGGAAATGTAGCATCTGACTCTTTATACCTATCACCAAAAGAAACATTATGAAAGAGACTACCCGCAATGGGTGCATGCCATGAATTTGATGGCCAACCAGTTTCTAGATGAGGTTTCCCTTATTGAACAATCAAGTGGCTCAACTATGAATATTGTTGATCAGGAAAAAGTTGATCCACTAGAAGAAACATCCATGCTGATATGGGACCCTAACCTACCAATGCCTTCCGATGATCTATTTGAAGTTCAAGAACCACTCACTGAGGTCTTGGCTGTGAAAAATCAAAGTAGGGGTCAACCTGTCTCAAATGACCTTACTACTGCCCAACCTTCGGGAGGGAAGACAATGTTCTATCACCCTAGAGAACCTTTTGTCTCCCGAATAAATCCTATAAACATCCATACCCGAGAATCGTCCAAGCTAGACTACAACATAGTAGAAGATTTGAAAAAAATGAACTCAAATATATTGGTCATGGACATGTGTAGAATCCCTCAGAAAAAGGAATTTCTATTACAAGCATTGAAGTCATTAGAAAATCCTACAACAAGCACTGACCAAGGATAAAATCCATCCCTCTCATATCTAATAAATAAAACAACTATGACTGCTTTCTCTGAAGATAAGAATGGAAAGCCTTTTGTCCCACTGTTCCTCTTGACATTTGAAGTATTCAACAAAAACCTACACAATTGTTTGGTTGACTCAGGGGCATCCTCTAATGTTATTCCATTGTTTATATGCAATAAACTAAATGCGGTCCCTCTAAAAAGTGATAAACATGTGATACAACTAGACAGAATCCAGGTGAAAGTTATGGGAGAGCTGAAAGATGTCATGATCAGGATGGTGACTCACCTGAAATATGTTCAAGTAATTGACATCATTGTAGCAGATATCCCAGAAGCTTATGGATTTCTACTTAGTTGAGATTGGTTTGAGAAGTTAAATGAATACTTTAATACAGACTAGGCTCACCTTTGGTTTCCATTAATGGGACACGCGAATATGATCAGGATCGACAGGGAAAGATATCTGAACATACTGTCACCAGCTTAGAAACCCTCAATGAACCCTCTTCGACAGATTTCCCCGTATTAGTAAATTATTCCTACGACTCCGATTTTGGGAATTTCTCCTCCCTCTTATCTGATGTCCCTCTTACTCAAAACTCTGAAATGAATTTTCAAGAAAAATCTCGAGGACGGTAGAAGAAATCCTCTTCTGTCAAGAACCTCTGTTCGAAACCATGAAGCATATAGGAGGAAAGGAGGAAAGTGGTAGGAAAGAATAAAATGATGGTTTTCACTCACAAGTTTGAGCCTTGTACTTGGATGGGTCTAAGTCACAAGAAGGATCATGAGCGGGGTGTATCGTCATTGATCCCAAAGGTAAACAAAATTTCATGTCCCGCAGACTAGAATTTGAGTGCACAAACAACACCACTAACTATGAAGTTCTAGTACAAGGGATAAACAAATCCATAGACTTAAACATTAAAGAAATAAAGGTTTCAGAGATTCTAGAATCATCATTAGACAAGTGAGAAACACCACACATTGCAACTCTCTCCACTTGAGGAATTACAATCAGGAAGTGCATAGACGAATAGAACATTTTGAAGCCTTCAACATTACAGTGAGTCATAGAAAAAAGAACACTCTTGATGATTATCTATCCACTGTTGCCTCAAGCCTATCCCCTTTAGAAGACTATGA
This sequence comes from Picea engelmannii, assembly GCA_009831015.1. NCBI lineage: Eukaryota > Viridiplantae > Streptophyta > Pinopsida > Pinales > Pinaceae > Picea > Picea engelmannii. Next base: position 368,599 of record ML780717.1, read on the forward strand.
AGCCTCCTGATTCACTATGGAGCTACTCTACAAACCATCGGTGCCCAACAATATTTCTAATTGGAAGGTATTTGAAGGAGATGAACAGATCATAAAATTCTTAACCAATCAAGAACATTTTAAGGATCTGGCTATCGACGATGAAATATTTCAGGAACAAATAGTAGGAACTGATCCCCATGAACAAGGAGCTAAAACAGATCAATCGACTGACAAACCAAGGTCTCAAATGATACCAAAAGGAGTAGCCAATTTAGAAAACCTTTTTGACTTAAGGGAAAGATTCAAAGGGTCAATGAACACAAATACAAGGATTTCTTGTCCCATGTATGACACTATAAATCTAGGAACCCCGGAAAACCCTAAGAATATAAATCTTAGTAAGACAATATCTAAAGAAAAAAGGAATGCCTATCTCAAACTTTTCATACAATATCAAGATGTTTTTGCATGGTCCTACCAATATCTGAAAAATTATGATACTCGTATCATTCAACATGTTAGCACTACAAGTCACCTCTGGATTGTAGCAGAGGTAAGCCCATTACCCATCATTTTTTATGTCACGGTAAATAAAATTAAAGGAGGTCGAATGGGCATAGACTCAAGAAAATATTTCTTTAACTCAAAAATCTGAAACAGGCAATGCATGAGCAAGTGAGGTCTTGATTTAACTTTAGTCAGTAAGTTGTAATAAAGGGTGAGTAAGGGGAGAACAAGTGAGGAGATGTAGAGGTCTTCTATGGACATCAGGTCTTCCAACATCCAAAGGAAGAAAATATTCAAGAGCAAGATCCTCTTGGACCTAAAACTTCGGGAAACTAAGAGAACACTACAAAAACACTGCAATCAAACCTCCATTACAACACAGTCACAACAATTCATGTGAATCCTTCAATCATGAAGCTCTCAGTATCATATGAAAATGAGTGGATAAAGAAGTCGACTTAGATTAAACAAGAATTCTCAAATATGATTACATAACAGAGAACCAGAGTTGTATCAAAACATTACAATCGGGAGCCTATCTCAACCATCAACACCAACAAAAAATATGAGAAAGACTCCTATATACTCGGAACAAAACAACAGAATCCTGCTCGAGCCTTTGCATTGAAGGCATTATGTATGCATGCTTCCTGGAAAATTGTGCATGTAATCTCTTGTCAGACATGATATTCAGTTAAATGCAATCGTGCTTCAGAATGAACCTGCGAAGGAGCCAACTTGCTGACAGTCCTTCCTCGGGATTTTTATTTATGGTGGAAACGACGTTCAACCACCACCACCTGCTTCAATAACTTCCTTTCTCTGCACCTGTAGAACTTGGCAACCTCTGCATTCTTCCATCTGGATCTAAGTTGGATTTTTATAGGGGAGGCTTGGTAGGGGGATGTGGAGGCTGACACGATGGTTGGAGCAATATTCATGAAGCGATGAAAGGGCAGTGACTAGGTGAGAAGGTGTGGTAACAAAGTGGTGACTGGGAGACACATGGGCACCAATAATTGAGAGCTGAGGTGATGTGGCGAAGGGAGAGGACGCGAGTGGTTAGGAGGGAAACATGATGACATCGGGGAAGATGACATGAAGTGGGAGTGGGGAACAAGTGTAGGGATATAATAGGGAGCGACAAGACAGGGGGAAGGGACAGGCATACGAGAGCGCTAGTGGAAAACAGGTGGAAGAAGGAGCGGGTAGCGGTAAGGGAGAGTGGTA
>ML780717.1:370427-400368 GCA_009831015.1 Picea engelmannii
CCCCCCCCCCCCCCCATTAAAGGTAGAATGTTGGGGAGGGGTCCGATATGAATCTTGAACCGTAGATATGAGAATGCCAAGATCAGTCACTTAGCTCCATGCGCTTCTTACCACATTGCACCAAAAGTCACATCATTCATCTGACTTAGGATAGAAACCACTTTGTGGGTTTTTTTCCCACTTTATTTCATTTCTTTTGCCAAAATTCCATTTCCTAGGGAAAACACCCTCGATCAACAATGTGTGTTAACATTAGGCTCCATGGGTGTTATTGGATAAATCGGTGAAAGAAAACATAAATTGATCTCCCTAGATCCACCTGGATCTAGAACAAAACAAGACATGACATGATGTTTTCCCTAAGCTTTAATCATTGAGTTTACTATCAAACAAGAGATGAGTGACATACCTTTGCATATCACTTCCTTATATATTTTTTGTCCCTGATCCACTCTGGTGTTCTTGTGATATTGGATCTATAATGAAACACAAACCAACCAAAGTAAAAGAAAAAATAGTATATTCAATGAAAAATTACACATGTGATCAAGGAGTCATGTAATAAAATGAGAATTATTTTATGGGAAAGAAACATGCCAATGTATTATATTAAGTAAAAAGTGGAAGATACAACCAAACAACCTTGATGTTGCAAGGTTCCCTTTCGGTGGCCCTTTGTTCCAACACACACACTTGCTCCAAACTTACATGAAGAAGATCCACAATAAATTTATGGACCAATGAATACCTCAAGCATCAATTGAAATAGAATCTCTCACACAATTATAAGCCTATTCCTTCATTAATTCCTTGCTTGATCTTTCTTACTTGCTTAACCTTTTCCATGATAAATCCATAATTATATAGGAGAAACATACAAGGTTAAAAATATTAGGATGATCCCACCAAATCAGAGAAGTAAGTAGGATCCCAACCATACAGATTCCACCTCATATTCTAGAAGATCCCTTCTAGAAATTTCATGAACTTCGACCTTTTCTCAGTATTTCAACGCCACCACACCCTGGCTATAGTGTAGCCTACAGAAACATCGCAAGCCAGTTTCATGACAGACTGCGGGGATTAGGCATTTCCGCACTATACCTTATGGCTGGCCTGCGGTGGCCTTCTAAAAACAAATTTTGTAGAAGAGAAAGATAGTCATTTTTCTTGTGAAGAAAGGTTCTTTTGGAATCTTGAACACATGTTGTAGAAACATCACGAGGGTGACTAAAATAATGTGTAACAATGGGGGATAGATTCCTCCCTACGAGGCTTTAAGAACTCTTTTGTAGCTTTAGTGCCTTACTGTTGGGTTGGAGACATGTATAAAACCAAAAAAAAAAAAAAAAAACAATATTTACAAATACATGGGAGCCACTCATGGCTCAAGTAATGAATTTCTTCTGAAAATGCCCATTTACAGGGTCACCAAAAAATTCATCACCCTCCAAATTTTGCAACCTATAAGTCTTATTTGGAAATTTATCAGAGATTTTGAAGGGTCTGATCCACATGACTTCAAATTTACCATGCTTGCCCCTGTCCTTCTTAGGTGCATCCCACTTGAGTACTAGATCTCCTGGTTGGAAATCCTCTTTCCTGAATTTTCTTTCAAAAGCCTACTTAATCCTCTGTTGTTGTTCATGTGATCTATCTAGCTGCCACCCACTCTCTAGTATGTTGCATTTCTACCAGTTGCAGAATCGTTCTGATCATGTCCCCAGGATCATTTTGGTAGTCTTGAAATAATTTTTCCACTGGCAAGGCCAACTGAGAAGGAAAGATAGCCTCAACTCCATACACAATATGAAAGGGGGAGACACCAAGAGACCTCTTAGTCATCACCCTGTCAGTCCACAGAGAAAATTTGAGCTTTGAATCCCATGCTTCCTTATTGTCCTCCAACAGTCTTTTAATAATTTTTATAAGGCTTTTGTTTGAAGGTTCGACTAGTCCATTCCCTTGGGGATAGTAAGGAGTTGAGTGAATTAGTGAAATTCCAAACTCACAAAACTTGATCAAAGGTTCAGCCTTGAAATAAGCAACATTGTTAGTGATGATTTCGTTAGGACAACCAAATCTTTCTATAATGTCTTCAATAAAACCAATAATTACCTTGTGAGAAGCAATCCTTTTGAGGATAGATTCTATCCACTTGGTAAAATGATCTGTTGTAGTTAAGATCCATCTGTGTTGACCACTTGAAGCAGGATGAATTTCCCCAATAAATTCCAGGCCCCACTATTGAAAGGGTCCTGAAGCTACCACAGGATTCAATGGCAGAGACTTGAGTTGTTGTTTCCCAACAAATTTTTGACATTTAACACAAGCCCTAATTTTCGCAAAGACATCGGTTAATAGAGTAGGCAAAAAATACCCATCCCTAAGAATTTTATAGGCTGCATCTCTCCAGAAGTGATCTCCCCCACATAGGCTGTCATGAAAATCAAACATAATTTTTTGGGCCTCTTATCAAAAGAACTCCTAGAGGGTCTTTCCAATACAAAACCTGGTCAATAAGGAAATATTTAATCTCTTTGAGCTTACGAGATATTACCTTACTTTTTCCCATACCTTCTGGAGGTTACAGCTCCTATAGAAATAATATGATGTCTTTGTACCAGATGCATCCTACCAATGGAGGGCTGACTTGTGGACCTGAATGAGACAATTTAGTTTGGTGATTTTCTGAGAAGGCTCTGATGAAGTTGACCCCCAAAGCCTTGCAATTAGAATCAGCCAGTAACTTGGCTAAACCTTTGCCTTTAACTAGTTTGGTAGGCTTTATTTCCAGATCAAACTCAAGGATTTTGGCAATCCACTTGCTCCTTCGTCCATCTATGTCAGGATGAATGAGAATGTCCTTCACATAAGTTGAAGAAACATATGCAATGATCTTTGAATGCATAACATAAACTCTTAAATATTTGAGATATCTTACCAAGGCATAGGCCTATTTCTCCATGATGTCATATTTTACCTCTACATCTCTTAGTTCTCTGCTGAAAAATGAAATAGGCTACTCCATCCCTTCGACATTTTTCTGTAATAAAACAACCGCCACTGTATCAAAAGAAGAAAAAGAAAAAATCAGAAAATCTTTAGAGTAATCAGGAATGATAAGAACAGGTGCCTCAGTCAAGGATTTCTTTATTTGTTCAAAAGAATTTATGGACTCAGCTTTCCATTTTACTTCATTCCCCTTCCTGAGCATGGTTGTTATGAGATTTACCATTTCGGAAAATTTGGAAACAAACCTTCTCAGGAAATCAATTTTTCCCAATAAAGACTAGACTTTTGTCCTAGATATCGAGATTGAAAAGGCTTGTATTACTTCTACCCTGCTAGGATCAATCCTGAATCCCTCAGCTGATACTAGGTGCCCCAGTAATTCCCCCTCTTTCATGGAAAACAATGATTTCTTGGGATTTAAGGAAAGGCCAAATTTCTTGCATTTTAAGAAGAGCCTTTTCAAATTTTCATAATGTTCTTTATCAGAATTGGATAAAACTATAATTTCATCCAAATAGATGACCACAAATTTATCCCTTTCTCCAATGAATGCGATGTCAATGGCTCACTGAAAGGTTACCCCCTGGATTCATTAATCCAAAGGGAATCTTAGCATACATGAATGTACCCCAAGGAGAGGTGAAGGAGGTTTTTTCTCTGTCTTCGGGTAGGACAGAGATTTGATTATAGTCAGAAAAACCTTCAATCATGGATATCCTTGATGCACTAGTCACCCTCTGTAATATGTGTTCCATCTTCGGCAAGGGGTAATTGTCCTTCTTTGATCTTTTGTTCAACTTTCTGAAATCGACACAAAGCCTGATTTCCCCACTTTTCTTTCTCACTGTGACCAAGTTGGCCACCCACTCTGAATACCTCAAAGGCACGATGATATGGGCATCCAACAAATTCTTCACCTCTTTCTCCATGATTGGCAGTAGAATAGGATTTATCGGCCTCAATTTCTGCCTATACGGCTTAGTTTCCTCTTTCAGTGGGATTTTATGCTCAATGACACCTATGTCATAAGTCCTGAGATCTTCATATGTCTATGCGAACACATCAGCAAACCTTTTCAATAGATCAACATATTTGGCCTTCTTCTCCTTTGATAGGTTGCTTGACAACTTGACAAACTTAGGATTTTCCTCTGTACCAATGTTGCATTCGGATATGTAGCATCATCAAGCGACCTTCTAGCTTTCACTGCCACATCATTACTGCAAAAAATCCTTCCCAAAGGAACTAGTCCCTTTGGAATGTGATTTCTTGGTAAATGCAAAATGTGATGATTAGCAATTGTCTTTAAAAATACATCAGCATGGAGATCATTTTCAGAATCATGATCTTGATCTATGTGTAATGCAGAAAATTCATCAACAGTTTCCAAGAACCTCTTGATTTCAAGATCATCCTCGAATACCTTCCAATGTTTAACATTGTCAGGTATAGAGGGTCTATATTTTACCTCTACATCATACCTGAGTCTAAGTGGCAGATGGATTCTGAAATTGCTTGTTGCAACATCCAAATAATCAACCACTGTGTTCTCCTCTCTCGGAATAAATGAAATGTTGAAAGCTAGGAAGAAACTGTCAATTAGGTCCCACACTTCATTCCTATAAGATCTGAGTCTAGGATGCTTGGATTGGTAAATATTTTTTATCCGATTGATAACCAACTTAGCATATTCAAACACAGATATTTCGTTAATTCCCATATCTTTTGCAGCCCTCAATCCCAAAATAAGAGCTTCATACTCTGCCACGTTATTGGTGGTTTCAAATTCTAATTTGTAGGAAAGAGGTATGGTATATTGAGTGGGTGAAATAAGTAATACTCCAACACCAACACTCACCCTGTATGTAGCTCCATCAAAAAACATTTTCCAAACAAGGCTGATGGGAGAGGGAACTTCAAGAAAAGCAGTGGTCTGTTTTCTGAGTTTTAGAGGAGGTTCGGGAGCATCAATGAGCTATAATAAAGTAGACCCCAAATCAATTTCAAGTGCAAAGATAGGATGGTTGGTGGGGTTTGTTTCATCACTAATAATATAAGCCAACTAAGATTCCATGTAAAGTCTTCTATGCTCCCCCCCCCAAACACATAAATAATGGCGTATATGAGGTCCATTTGCAAGGTTCCCCCAAGTCATTTTATCCATGTTGGCCCTTGACCAAGTTTTGGGAGTTTATTGGTCATGTTGACCTATTTTGGGACTTCAACAGCATGTCAAAGGAGGAGCACAAGTCGATGAGGAGATCATGGGATCTCAGCCCCCTTTTGGGCCCCTTTTTGGGTTTTGGGGAATATGTAATGGGAATGGGATGTCGGCCCATGGGTTTACCCATGTTTAGGTATATTTTGTAATGTATATATAGACGGATAGGAAATATAGAAAGAGGTCGGTGTCCTAAGTGAAAAAGAAATGGCTAAGTGATAGATCTATCTGATCAAGGGATTGTAAGTGCTCTGTGCATACTGTGTAAGAATTATAGAGCTGAGTGCAATTCCTTGTGAGAGACTGTAGAATTATTTGTGTTGTAACGCAAGGAAGAAGGATATAGCTAGCTGCGTAGATATTATGTCTTGTGTAGAGTAAGGTTTTTGAGGCTCTCTGCTTGTAACTGATTGACCGAAGACTATAAATAAGAAGAGTTGTTGGGTGTAGCCCCAGGGTGGGGGTGAACCACATAAACCCTGTGTGATGTGCTTTGTGCATTGTCTTGATGTATTTACATATTATATGCAAAATGATTTGATATGTTTAGATAGATCTATTCATGCTTGGTGCTTATTATATGTGAGAATGTTAGATCTAATCTAGATATTCATGCTTAGTGCTTGATATGCTCATTTTGATCCATTTGTATATGATAACTGCTTGAAAACTGTATATGAGTGTGAATGTTGTGAAGCTCTGTCTTATAAGCGAAGTGGTTATTGACTATATATTGAGGAAATAATGACGCTAAGTGCTTTATTAAGTGTTCTAATCACAGATCTGTGTCCCAACTAAGGTTGCATACACTTGAGTCCTGCAACCACCCCTGCCTCTACCTCGGGTGAGACTTCATCTGCTTCGCAGGTGTTGCCAAAAGGGATGGTAGTTAGGGTTTTGTTGGTGCACTGTTGTAGCATTGAACCCTAGGTCTTCCCCTATGCCAACAAATGGTTTCATTGCTAGGACCTGAAACTATGATTGTTGAGAATTGAGAAAGAGGAAGCTCTGTGCAAAGATTCATCCTGAAAGTGTGAAATCTTTTTGAGTAGATCTGTGCCCTAGTGCACAGTATTCTACTTGATCTGTAAAGATCTATGCTAAAGAGAGAAGGTCAGATCTGAAAGAGAGAAGCACAATTTGAAGAAAAGAAGGTCAGATATGAAGAAAAGAAGCAAGATCTTAACACTTTGTGCTCTAAGAAATATAAAAGTGGAAATTTATGACTAAAAGAGGTAAGATCTGCAAGCTCTGTGCTCTAATAAAGGTAAGAATAGTTAAAACTTTTAAGATCTGGAAGCTTTGTGTCCTGTAGAAGTAAGATAAGTGGAAATTTTTGTTTCTAGAATATGGATCTAGGTCTGTTTAAAAGAGTTTGTCCTAGTTTGAAAGCTAGGTCATTAATAGATGAAATAAGATTTGATATGAGTAGATTTGATAAGAATAGTGAAAGATATATTATACCTATGCAAAGAAAGAATGTTCAGACTAACAAATGGATGCAGGATCCTAGAAAGAATTTGTTGCAGGTTATCTCCCATGACCCTAGTGCACATTACAGAAGAAGATGGGGATCATTTAAAATGAAGATATGATTAACCCTATGTTATAGTTGCAGAAGATCGGGAAATCTTGCTAAGGAATGCCCTGGTGGAAGACCTAGTTGTCTTTGTTGTAAAGCTATAGACCATGAAGTATTGGATTTCCCTAGAATGATTGCTAAGATTGAAAGAATGAACCTGAATCAAGAAAACCCTAAGGAAGATCCAGAACCTATGGATGGACCTCAGAAAGAATCAGAGAAATCATTGCTACATATGAAAGAAACCCTGAATGACCACCGGCATGTCATCTTATCAGAGATCTTCAAAGAAAAGGAATGCATCGAAGCAAGAATAGGAGACTTCGACATTGATTGTGTTCTATATGAGAAAACACAGGTGAATATCATGACAGCGAGAACATGGGAAGCTATAGGAAATCCTGCTATGATCCCTTCAATAGGAGGAATAAGTCTATTCAGAGGAAACCTAGTAAACCTATGTGGAAGGCTCACTCGAATACCTATGACTGTCAATGGAACTTTGATAGAAGAAGAATTTGATATTATTAAATTTGTTGAAGACAGTGCCCCATTTACCATGCTAATAGGAAAACCTTGGATTGATGGAGATCAATCCAAATGAAAGGAAGAAAAAAAAGTTTTGGAACAGAAGAAGCAAGAGTTAAAAGACTTTATGACCAAAAGGACCACGCACTTGATTGAGGAACAAGAGAGAAGATCATGGATATTCAATACTAGCAACCTAGATGTCGAAGCTATGATAACACTAGAGGATCCTCAGAAGATTGAATTACCTATCCTAGACAAAGAAGAAGTATTATCCAGGAACCCTAGGAAAGAATTTCAACAGCGCGAAGTAACTAAGACCAAAGAAGAAAAGAATCAGAATGAGAAAAGAATTACTGAGATGAAGCTCACTGGATACAAGGCTAGAAAGTTAAGAAAGAAGAGGGATAATAATGAAAGGTTACAGGAGGTTCTAGAGGAGACCTTGCAGAAAGAAAAATTGCAGAATTGGAGCTTCACTGAGATATCAGAACAATGACACATGGCACTTTGACATGACGAAGCAATATAGTCGTTGGGGCCGATATATCCATTCGACTTTCGCTCCGAATGGACCGAAAATAAATAAAGGTTTTTCATCCAACCGTTGGACCGTGCCATAACAGATCAAATAGGATTTAATAGAGGCTCATACCCATTGCAAGCCAACCGTTGAAGAATTACCTATTTAGCTCGTCGCGCCATGCACCGAGAATACTTTTTCCAATTGAGAATTTGAGCCCACAACCTAAGAAGAGTTTATACAGTGATCATTTTTCTCTCGTTCTATATCTCATTACCATGTCTGAGTTGTTTCCCGATCCTTCAAATTGTTTACCTCGATTGCGTATGTCAGAAGCATTGAGCGCTGTAGAGAAAGCCGCTGAGGAATTTTTGATCGACTTGATGACAAAGAGATTCATGTCGAAGAGAGGAGTGTCTATAGGTGTACAAGCATCTTCTACGAGAGGAATGTAGACCTCTCCGTCCACTACTCGAGCTAGACCATCCTGACCAGCTGATGAGAAATGAACGAAGCACAGAGACAATATCACAAATGATAAGATGAATCCAAGCATTCTACCTACTTATCTACCACCTCTGAGAGGCACAATAAACCGAGACAGTGTGCCCAGATATTTTGAATACGAATTGGTCACTGCATACCTTTCGAAGGGGATATGCACAGTGCGCACAGACCAGAATAATATTGCAACATTGAAGTTTAGTGACTTCAACCTCGGTGATAGGAAAGTGTATAATATGCTAGCCCCATACAAGTATATGACTAGAACCAAGGGAAAGAATTCAAACATCATTCCCCATCAGTGGACCGTGAACCTCGCATAGTCCACACTGCTTAATGTAATGAAGATTCCTCACTTCGGGAGGCATCAAGAAGTGAATGTGTGCATCAATTTGTTGTTGTCCTTCTATCATGGAGGATACTTATGGTTGAACTGCCGCATCATAGTGGATCCAACTTTGATCAATCGAATCATAGGGCTTAGCATGCAAGGCCCTAACCCACATGATTTCTACCTCGGAAAGACCGTAGATCACACTCTTTCCTAGAGGATAAAGGATACTTACGACGATGTAGAGAAGGGAACGTGAGGCTACAAGGTAGCCTCTATCTAGAGAAACACAGTGCACCTTGCCTATTAGCTGATCGCATACAAGCTATTTCGCAAGAACTGACCAACCCAAGTAACTGGATTCATAGTCGACCTCGCAGGGAAGTGCGCGGAGGGACTACAGATGAATTAGGTGAAGTACCTCGTGAACTAGCTAGAACTAGATTGCAGGGAAGTGCAAGATCAGGGATACGAATTCCACTTCAATTGGCTTCTTATCCTGATCACTTTCATCGCATGGGAGATGTCAGAAAGTTCAACCTTCCCAGACACCGAGCCATTTGAACCTCTGGTCGCAAAGTTCAGTACGTTGTGGTAATCTAGTGACATGACCAAGCAGTGGCAATCAAATTTCATATTCCACACGTATTATAACTAGTTGAAGGCAGCCATGTAGGCCACGCCTCGCATAACCCTGAACACACTTCACAGGTTTAGAACCTAAATGAAATTAAGCACGACCGCCATTTCATCTATATCACTGCACGCGATAATGAGCATAATCAACAGCTACAGTCATACTATAAGTTAACGAAGGATGACATGGAGGAGATTACCAAGGAATGGTCGAAAAACCTCCCTATTCTAGTGGACCCCACAGAGATGTCCGATGTTGACAGCCCCGAAACTATGTCGGATACAACCAAACCTAGCAAGATAAAGAAGATCGAGGAGGTTCACAATTTAGACAGCGCATCCATGAAGACCGCGTCCATCTCAGTAGAGCAAGGAGGTTATGGAAAAAAATTAGAAAAGAATAAAGGTGAGGTTACAATGCCAAGAGACGAGGAGGATCCCTCGAAGGAAAGGAAGGTTTCCCCTCTGAAACATTTTTCAAGGAAGAAAATGAAAGAAACTAGAACCAAATTCAAGACCACCCTCACCTCAGACGACTTCGGCTTCATCGTCGCAACACTAAATGATGCTTCACTAGATATAGTAGAGAAGCAATAAGCTAAGCAGGAGGAGGTATTTAGTTGGATTAAGGATGAGCTCCAAGGAGTGTAGTAGGCACTACAGTCCATCCGCGCAGTATCCACTGCGCCCCTGACAATTGGAACACCAGAACTAGGTGATGAGCTTGCTCAATTACACCGGATCACTGATACAGTTGAAGTTCACCTTCGACGAGATCAGGGAGAAATAGAACAAGCCACCGAGGCTTTAGCGCAAGTACAGAAAGACCTTGAGGACCAAAGAAGTCATGAAGAAAAGGAAAATCTTTCTCTACAAGTGAAATGGGATGAAGAAAAAGAAGAGATACAACAAAGCAAGGAACAGTTTCTCGCCGAGCAACTTGAAGTTAAGGAAACGGTCAATAGAGAACTTCGCTATGTAACAGTTGTTGAAGCATCTCAAGCCAAGCTCTAGGCATTCGAGGAAGAACTGCTTAGACCTGAGTGACTCGGGATGATTCACAGGTGAGTGTTGGGGGTCTGTTGGCCCTTGACCAAGTTTTGGGAGTTTCTTGGTCATGTTGACGTATTTTGGGACTTCGACAGCATGTTGAAGGAGGAGCGCTAATCGAAGAGGAGATCACGAGATCTTGACCCCCTTTTGGGCCCCTTTTTGGGTTTTTTGGAATATGTAATGGGAATGGGATGTTGGCCCATGGGTTTACCCATGTGTAGGCCTATTTTGTAATGTATATATAGAAGGATAGGCAATATAGAAAGAGGTCAGTGTGCTAAGTGAAAAAGGAATGGCTAAGTGCTAGATCTATGTGATCAAAGTATTGTAAGTGCTCTGTGCATACTGTCTAAGACTTGTAGAGTTGAGTGCAAGTCCCTGTGAGAGACTGTAGAAGGCTTTGTGCTGTAATGCAAGGAAGAAGGATCTAGCTAGCTATGCAGATCTTTTGTCCTGTGCAGAGTAAGGTTTTTGAGGCTCTGTTCTTGTAACCGATTAACCGAAGACTATAAATAAGAAGAGTTGGTGGACATAGCCACAGGGTGGGGGTGAACCACATAAACCATGTGTGATGTGCTTTGTGCTTTGTCTTGTTGTATTTACATATTATATGTGAAATTCTCTGATATGTTTAGATAGATTTATTCATGCTTGGTTCTTATTATATGTGAGAATGTTAGATCTGATCTCGATATTCATGCTTAGTGCTTGATATGCTCATTCTAATCCATTTGTATATGCTAAGTTATTGAATATTGTAGATTAGTGTGAATGTTGCGAAGATCTATCTTATAAGAAAAGTGGTTATTGACTATATATTGAGGAACTAACGGCGTTAAGTCCTTTATTAAGTGTTCTAATCATAGATCTGTGTCCCATATAAGGTTGCAGACACTTGATTCCTACAACACCCCTACCTCTACCTCAGGGGAGACTTCATTTGCTTCAAAGGTTTTGCCAAAAGGGTCGATAGTTAGGGTTTTGTTGGTGCGTTGTTGCAGCATTGAACCCTGGGTCTGCCCCTATGCCAACAATCCAATATATTGACAACAACATGCCAAACTTGGGGGGAACATCAGCTACCACAATATCCATGACCACACTTTTCATGGGAAGATGAAACAAGGACACATCCAGGTCTTTAATGACCCCAAGACATTATAATTTCCTAGAGTCAAATGAATACAAGTCGTGGTATGTTTTTGTGATTTCTAGTCCTAGTTATTCCATGACAGTTTTAGGCATGAGATTATGAGACACCACTGAATCCATCAGAAAATTATGTAACACCTTATCATGTATGTTAAGTGATGTGTAGAAGGGAGGGGATGAATCATGTCTATCTTCTACCATCAAACCTAAGATTTCTGCTGTATTTTTGTTTTGCAAATTGATTGAGTCTATGGGATGATTTGAGGGTTTAGGTGGCAATAATTTAGATAGGATTATTTTGAAATCTTCATGCTTGACCAGCTCTAAAAGGGGTAAAGGGATTCTAATTTTCTAAATTTCATACTCAAAATTAAAAGGGGATGTGGGATTTGGAATTTCTTTCACTTCTGGGACCGTAGTTTTAACCACTGGAGAGGGGGTTTGAACTTTCTTACCTTTAATTATGTCTACTACATATTTAGAAGGATTTTCTGCTATGGTAGGTCGATCAGGAACATCAGGCTTTCCTTCTTTCTTTTTGGACCTGAGGTTGTATCTGTTCGGGCTGATGCTGGCATTTTCCCCCTTGCTCAACTTGTTTAATTAGCTGTCCATGAGAGACTCCTCATATGTTTATTGAGTCAAGTGAGGGAAAGAGGATGTGTCTCCAAGATAGTGGATTTTTGGATCGAGGTCTTCCTCCTCTCCATCATTATCTGCAATAAGGTTGTTTTGGAGAGGGGTATGGATTTTCTGATCATCTCTATCTCTGTTCCTCTGTTCCCTTTGGAAAATCTGAGGGGAATTTTTATTAGGCCTCCTAAAGTTTCCTCTGTTATCAGTATTTTGAGGAATTGTGTATGTCTACTTCCGAACCAAATCCAATCTCTCCATTCTAGCTAAAAGTGATTTTAGTAAATTGGTTACTTCATCCATTTGAGGGGGAGCAACGGAGGAACCAGAGGTTGAAAATTTATACCTCCCCTTTCCTCTGTCTCTATCAACGTTATCCCTGAGTATGTTCACTTCCAAAATGTTGGATTCCACTTCCAAGGCTTCATCTTGCATATGAGCCAAGGAAGCAACTCTTCTTTCTCTTAATAGGAGGAAGAAATCAGGGTCAAATGCATTAGCATAAATAATTCTAGCAGAGGCTTCAGTGGGTTTAATCTCAGCAAGGATCTTATTATACATTTTATTGAACCTCATTGAAACATCCGAAACAGATTCCCCTTCCTTATTATTCAACAATCCAAACTCTATAATGTAGTAGAGGAAATCTTTCTTGTCTCCCCAATGCCTTAAGAATGCATCGTCTAAGGCTTCAATTCCGTCAATGGATCCAAGAAAAAGGGCCCTAAACCATTTCCTAGCCTCTCCATCAAGACTATGGAAAAAAATCCTCATCCACACATCTTCATCTATGATAAAATAGTTATCATCATAACTATAGAAAATTGCAAGGTTCTCCTCCACAGTCATATCTCCCTCCCGTGTGAACTTAGGCATTTGTTTAAGGTATCCACCTGATGGTAGAGAGTTAAGAGGTTGAGGTAGAATGAGAGGGGCATATCTGACAACTACTATAGCATCCATTCTATTTCTGGCGGGATTAGCTCCTGCCATTGGAGTGTGAACAGGAGGAGAACAAGGAGGGGATGGAGTTTGGACAGGGGATGCTGGGACTATAGTTCTGGGAGAAGGAGGAAACAACTAAGTGTTTAAGACAAAGGCTGTAATGCTGGGAGAAACAAAGGCTTCCCCTACAAAAACTCCAATAGGGGAAGGAATAGTAAAACCTAGAGTGGGAAAATCTCCTAAGGTCCTGGGTCTGAGCCAGGGAACAACCTCATGGGAGACAAGAGTGTCAAAACTTTCTTCTTCCAAACCGAGGCCAGTAGAGGAGAAAACAATAGGAAAACTCACAAAATTTAAGGCTCTAGAAACTCCAATGGATGATATAATAGGAGTATGAGAAGAAGCTAATGGAGTTTCGTAGGGAGGATGATGAAAATTACCATAATCACCCAGTTCGGTGGCTGAAGCGCCTTCTTGATGGGTCTTTCCTCTTCTAATAATTTTATCTGGATCAACTTCAGGAGTGGCTAGAGGCAGTTGTTGAAGAGACCATGTGTGTCTACCTTTCAGATCTAGTTGACCAGTGGAATCGGAATAATGGAGTCACCATAATGGAGTCACTAGGTGCAAGTGCAATCTCAGTGATTCTGATATCTAGTGCACCTTCATAATCATAAGCTCATTGTCATTCAATCCCAGGGAAAATATTCAATTCATCCCTAACAACAACACCAGAAATGTTAGCAGTAGAATTCACCTATGGATTGTAGCAGAGGTAAGCCTAGTACCCATTAGTTTTTATGTCACAGTAAATAAAATTAAAGGAGGTCGAATGGACGCAGACTCAAGAAAATATCGCTTTAACTTAGAAATATGAACCAGACAATTCATGAGAAAGTGAGGTCTTGATTTAACTTCATTCAGTAAGTTGTAATAAAGGGTGAGTAGGGGAACACCAAGTGGGGATATGTAGAGGTCTTCTATGGACATCAGGTCTTCCAGCAGCCTAAGGAAGAAAAGATTCAAGAACAAGATCCTCTTGGACCTAAAAATTTGGGAAACTCAAAGAATGCTACAACAACACTGCAATCAAACCTCCAATGCAACATAGTCACAACAATTCATGTGAATCCTTTAGTCATGAAAATCTCAGTATCAGATGCAAAAGAGTGGATAAAGAAGTTGAATTAGATTAAACAAGAAGTCTCAAATCTTATTACATAACAAAGAACCAGACTGTATCAAAACATTACAATCGGGAGCCTAGCTCAACCATCGACACCAACAAAAATATGCGAAAGACTCATATATACTCAAAACAAAACAATGAAAGCTTGCTCAAGCCTTTTCATTAAAGGCATTACGTCTACATGATTCCTGGTAGACTGTGCATGTAATCTCCTGTTAGACGTGAGCTTCAGTCAGATGCAATCGCACTTCAGAATAGACCTGCAAAGGAGCTAACTTGCTGACAATCCTTCCTTGGGATTTATATTTGTGGTGGAAACGACGTTCAACCACCACCACCCACTTCAATAACTACATTTATCAGGATCGAGAAGGCCCAAGTCAACTTTGCACCTATAGAACTTGGCGGCCTATGCATTCTTCCATATGGATCTGATTTGGATGTTTGTAGAGGAGACTTAACAGGAGGACGTGGAGGCTGATGTGATGGCTGGAGAAATCAGAATGAAGCGATGAAAGGATGGTGACCAGGTGAGAAGGTGCGGAGACAAAGTGGTGACTGGGAGACACATGAGCGCCAATAATCAGGAGCTGAGGTGATGTGGCGAAGGGAGAGGACGTAAGTGGTCAGGAGGGGAACACGATGACATCGGGGAAGATGACATGAAGCGGGAGTTGGGAATAGGTGTAGGGATATAATAGGGAGCAACAAGATAGGGGGAAGGGACATGCATATGGGAGAGCTAGTGTAAAACAGGTGGCATAAGGATCAGGCAATGATAAGGGAGAGAAGTAAGTGGTCTAATCGGAGGGGGGTGTAGTGGTAAGAGGTATTGAGTGGGGGGCTCTGAGTTAATGAGGAAGCACCACGATAGTGGGGGCCCTGTGCTAAAAAACCACCAAATCAGACCCCCCCGTTAAAGGTAGAATGACGGGGGGGTTTGATATGGATCTTGAGCCGTAGATCTGAGCGCGCCAAGATCAACCACTCAGCTCCATGCGCTTCTTTCCACATCGTGCTGAAATTTCACATCATTCATATGACTTAGGATAGAAACCACTTTGTGGGTTTTTTCCCCACTTTCTTTCATTTATTTTGCCAAAATTCCATTTCCTAGGGAAAACACCGCCGATAAACAATGTGTGTTAACACAACACACAATCTCGTTAAAACCTGCAGTGAAACCCTTCCAACAAAAGCTCCAAAAGTGCCACCCATTCCTGGAGCCTCTCATGTGTCAGGGGTTAAATAAATTACTATATGCTAAGATTATCTTCCAGGTTAGACACTTTGCATGGGTAACAAATTTGGTTCCTGTGAGGAAACAAATCAAGGGAGATCCATCTATGTGTGGATTTCATGAACCTCAACAAAGAATCAGAAAAGGAAAACTACCCAGTCCCACCAATGGAGCAACTCTTTTAGTTTGTGTCTGGTTCTGAGATTTTGTCTCTGCTAGATTGTTTTTCAAGTTACAACCAAGTTCTAGTTTTAGAGGAAGACTGTTTGAAAACTACCTTCTATGCCAAGTGGGGAACCTTTGCTTATAAATGCATGCCCTTTGGGTTAATCAATACAGGGGAAACCTTCCAAAGGGCCATGGATGCAACATTTTAGGGACTAATCAACAAAGGCGTAGTAGTTTATTTGGATGATGTGACTGTGTATTCAAAGAATAGAGAAGATCACAACCAACACTTAACCCAAATTTTTTAAAGGTGTAAGAAATACAGTATATCCTTAAACCTTAAGAAAACTATATTTGGTGTCGAGGAAGGTAAACTACTAGGTCATATTATATCTCAAGCAAGAATTTGCATAGACCTAGAACGAATTAGGGATATAGCTCATCTTCTATTACCCAACAACAAAAAGGCTATGCAATCCTTCTTTGGGAAAATCAATTTTGTGAGAAAGTTCACCCCCGATTTCCCTGAAACTATCAAACCCCTACAAAAAATGATCCGCAAAGATGATGAATTTAAGTGGGATGATTAACGAAAAAGTTCTTTCAACAATATCAAGACTACAATATCTCAAGCTCTAGTGTTGTGAATTATCGACTTTATAAAATATGTATTCTTCTACATTTTTTCCTCCGACCAATCGTTAGCTGCAATATTGACCCAGAAGGATGATGACAACAATGAGGTCCAATCTCATTTATGAGAACTAATCTCCAAGGGGCCGAACTAAATTACCCTGCTATAGACAAGAAGGCTTATACAATTTGCAAGGTAGTGAAACACTTTAGATGTTACATCCTAAAGAACCATACCAAAGTCATTGTGTCTCATCCCACAGTCCGATCCCTATTTAGTTAGCTGGATATGGGGGAAATAAGAGGGAACTAGATGGAGGTGGTCCAAGAATTTGATCTCGATACAAAACATGCTAAACTGGTTAAGGGACAACGATTATGTAAACTGGCAGCTGCAGCCCAAGATCAAGTAAAAGAAGACCCCAGATGGGAGAATGAGTTGGCATTATGGTGTGGTGAAGTGTCATACATCTCCTCAGGGTAGGAGTCTTGGTATGAGAAACCAAATTATCTCCTACATCATGGGACTTGCCTAGAAAACCTAAACCCTAGGGAAAGGACAGCTCTCAGGTTAAAATCAACACAATATCGCCTCATAAATTTGGTTCTCTTCCACATTAATTATGATGGGGTAATTTTAAGATGTCTCAAATGTGAAGATGAAGACAAGGTTCTGAAGGAGATCAATGATGCACTTGTAGGTGGAAACTTCAAAGGGAATACCACTGCTCACAAAATACTGAGAGCCGACTATTATTGGCCTACTTTATTTAGGGCTGCTCACACATATGCTAGGAACTATAAAAAATTTCAAATGAGCACAGGGAAGGAAAATACAACAACTGTCCCACTCCAAACCATGGTCATATCCAGTCCATTCGAGCAATGGGTGTTATCACTGAAATTTTGTTCGCAAATGGTTACAAGAATTCATCATCGTCAAACAGTTATGAGGTCATCCATGGACCTGAATTAACACAAAAGAATTCATAAAGGGTAAAAAACTATACAAATAGTGAAAAAATTGAAGGGCGCTATGCAGACACTGGGCACGCGCACACATGCGTGAAACAAAAACACAAGATTCACGCACATGCGCACGATGCACGACTGTTGTCACAAAAATCCGTGCACCTGAGAAACGACACATTTATGAGAGTGGTCGGCCTCCCACCCACTTCTGGTTCAGCTTCCAAGTTGATTTGACACTCAAATCTGGACTAGATTCAACTGGGTGGCTGGTCAAAGACCTAGAAATTCCCTAATTAGCCTCTTTACACACTACAAACTAGTTGAACAATAACCCAAAGGAATGCTATAAACAGGCCATGGATACACTTCATTTTTCAAGGAATATCATAGAAAAGTTATGTTGCCATTATTCTCTTGAGGACTCTTCTATCCTTGCCAAGAGTATACTTGCATCATTTCTTTGGGCAATCCATCTCACCCCTTGAGTGGATTAACAAAGAATTCTTTCACCATTTTCATTTTCTTTTTCAAAGTTGTAATAAGAGCTTATTTGTGGGGGTCCAAGAGCCCTCCCTTGGAGGAAGAAGGGACTCATAGTCCCCTTTCTTCTCGGTGTTTTCTTTCACTAATATCATCCTTATCATTGGTGACATGGGTCTCATTGTTTCTTTTGTCCTTATGTCCCTATGCTTATAAATTTAGTTGTTGTTTTATTTCTTAGTTTATTTCTTAGTTGTTGTTTTATATTTCTTTTTCTAACCCTTTTCCTTGCAGCTATCCTGCTCAGCAAACCCAACTGAGCTTGCAAGCACCTCTATTTTTCTCACTAAGGTGACGAAAGAGGTGCAACAATGGGGGTTAGATATCATAGGAGAAATTACATCGAGTTATTCAAAACAACATAGATACATACTGATTACCACGAACTATTTCACAAAATGGGCAGAGGACATCCCTCTGACTCATGTAAACGAAAAGGTGTTGATCCAATTCATAGAAAAACAACTGATTACAAGGTTTGGTATGCCTTCCATCCTTGTTTTTGATAATTCCACTTACTTTTATTCCACCCTATTAATAGATTTTTCTTTAGAGAAAGGAATCATAATCAGATACTCTGCAAACTAATATCCACAGGGGAACGAAGTGGCATAATCAACCAATAATGACTTAGTGAGGATATTAAAGAAACTAGTTGTAGAAAACCAGAGGAATTGGCACAATTCACTTCATAATTTCTTATGGGTTGATAGAGTAACACACAAGGAAGTTATAGGGAATTCCCCATAGTTTATAGTATACGGAAAATAATCCATTCTCCCAAACGGGTTGTATCTTCCATCTCTTCAACTTGCTCGGGATTATAGAGGACAACCCTCATCAGTTATACAACAAATAATTGATACCCTCCTCATGATGGAAGAGGAAAGGAAAAAATAAAAATCAAAGTTCATAGCTTATCAACAGATAGTTAAAAGGTGGTTTGATAAGCATAAGTCCAAACAGAATAATTTTGAAGTAGGAGACTTAGTCCTGAAATGGGACAGAGCAAATGAGTTGAAGGGGAAACATTCAAAGTTTCAGAATCTATGGCTCATACCTTTTCTAGTATCCGAGAAAATTGGGCTAGGAACATATCGGTTGAAAATCTGAGGCAGAAACCTGACACCCTCCCGATGAATGGCCAAGCCCTAAATCAATATTTCTGTTAAAAAAAACAAGTGTGTTTTCATGACATTTTGTTTTTAGGTAGGCTGATTGCGGAGTTCATTTTTTGTTTTTTGTCTCTTGTTATAGTACTTTCTGCTATTTTGAAGTTTGTGTTTAACAAGGAATTGGTTGACCTTATTTCATGTGATATGATGAACTTTGTTCTTGACTCATGCTTACATACAACACAAGAAGCACTGGGAGAATTGCAGTTGTTTTGAAAGAGTTTTGTATCTAACCTGTGCAAATAAACAACATTGGCAAAGTGATGAAGTGTCTGCCTAGTGGTCTAGTAAAACCTGAAGGGAAATATGGTAATATGGATAGGACTACATGTACCACTCGCTCAAGGAATTATGTCGAAATAAAATCAATTATGTCAAATGAGTGCAAAGTAGGAGAGGGTATGCAGATAACTTTGTTGTGTCTATGGATGCTCGCTAGCAGCGAAGCAAGGTCTGTGACGTTGGGGTGAATCCATCGGGGCTATGGACGCTCGTTGGTAGTGAAGAAACACTGTAGCAAGTAAATGATGATAACTAAAAGGCCTGGTCCCAGTGAATTCTTTACTCGACTTTTGTCAAAAGAGGTCATGGGTCAGGGTTATAGGAAACGAAGGTGGAATAAAGGTTGAAACCCCACAAGCAAGCCTGAATGCATCAACCAAGGAATTTCAAACGCAAGGATAGAAGAGACTCTAATACAAACCAGTTAAATTATTAACCATATTTTGTGTCAGCTAAGCTCGAGGTAGGAACAAAGATTCTTCTTTCACCCAGTAAGTTTCCATTTGTTGAGAACTCAACACACCCTAAAAAGCCTTATCAGTTTTTTTCACTTTTTGGGTACCACTTGGTGTTGGCCATGGGTTATGGAAGGAAGTGAAGAATGAGGAAGAAAAGGTAAAAAGTAAGCTTTGCGGGAGACACAGTGGTTGTCACTGGGTCAAAGTGAGAAAAAGAACAGAGAATATGGAGCGAAGTGCGGAAAAGCAGGTCGTTGGATAAGGAGATCGAGGATGATAGATTGACAAGAAGGATGGACTGAGAATGACTCAAGAAGTGGAAAAAGCCATTATTAGATGCCTTGGAGCACCGCGATATGGAGAAGGAAAGACAGGCTGGCGAATCCCAGAAATAATGAGTCAAGTTGACCTAGGGTTGTAGACACCTAGGGTTTTGGTAATTAGGGATTTGACACCTAGGTTTTGACCTAAGGCTGTTGGTGAGGGATTGTAATGTATAAATAGAGGTCTAGAGGACCTAGGTCGGGTCGGTACTATGGTTGAGCCTCATAGTCGAGTATTGTTCATCAGGAGAATATTTCTTTGAGGGTGAGAGAAGTGATGAGAGAGAGAGCCTTCTGGTATTGTAAGATCTTCAGCTGGGTGCAAAGATCAAGTCCTGTAGCTAGGTGCGCAGAAGGAGAGAGGAAGAAGAAAGGATCTACTGGCCAATATCATAGATTAGGACTATAAGATTTACCTTAATATATCATAAGCACAATTTTGTGGACGTATCCCTAGAGAGAGGGTGAACCATGTACCTCTGTTATTGTGTGTGTGATTGATGCTTTGAGCTCTGATGTTGTTATATTGTTATATGCATTACTGTATTAGATCAGATCTATAGGTGTGAGGGATAGCTCTAGATAGTTTAATGGTAGATGCATGTTATGTTGTTGTTGTAATAAGAACCACTTGATATTCCCCTAGTTGTAGACATATCTATCCTGCAACCCCCTCATAGCTACTTCGGGTGAGACTGCATCTGCTTCGTAGGTGTTGCTGAAAGAGCCAGTAGCTAGGGCTTGTTGGTGCGCTCTTGGAGCTGAACACTGGGTCTGCCCCTGTGCCAAAAAATGGTTTCATTGTTAGGACCAGGATCTTTTTAAGGGAATGTCAAGGTGGTTCCCATCGAATATGGAGATTCAGAAGTGGGTAGAGGATCAAGAGAAGGACTTTGTTGGCCCTCGACCAATTTTTGAGGAATACTTGGTCATAGTTGACCGTTTGGTACTTCGACTGCCTGTCGAAGACAGAGTGCATAGTGAAGCGGAGATCATGGGATCTCGCCACCTTTTGTGGAACCTTTTTGGGTTTTTTTGGGAATATTGTAACGGAAAAGGGATGTCGGCCCTTGTTTAGGCCTTTTTCTATGTATAAATAAAGGTCTAGGCCATGTAAGAAGAGAGGCCCTATCTAGTCAATGGCTTAGTGCATAAGTTGGATCTATGTGATTAGAAGTCTATGTGACTATAAGAGCTCTGTGCATGCTGTAATAAGTGTTGAGTTCACAGAGTGTGATAAGGCTTAGTGCTTGGATCTACTTGGGGAAAGAGGATCTAGCGAACTGTGCAAATCTCTTGTCCTATGCGGGGTAGGACCTTGAAGGCTTAGTGCTAGTAGCAGGATATGTGTGATAAAGTATCGTAAGGCTCTATGCATTTTGTGTAAGACTTGTGGAGTTGAGTGCAAGTCTCTCTAGAGATTATAGAAGGATTTGTGTTGAGTGCAAGCAAGAGGGATCTAGCGAGCTGCGCAGATCCTCTATCCCATGCAAAGTAAGGGTCATTGAAGCTCTATGTTGTAACTGCTTGACCAATATAATATACAGAAGAATTTGTGGACGTAGCCCCAGGGTGGGGGTGAACCATGGTAACTCTGTGTATTGTGATGATGTGCTTGTCTCTCTCTTGCTAAGTGTTGTTGGGAAAAACACCCTATGGACTAGAAAACTAGGGTCAAACTTGCATGCAGATTTGACCGAATAGAAACTACTTTTTTACCTACATCCCAAGATTTAAATCCATTTTTCTCGGTAAATGCATGGAAAAGGACCACCTACCTTATTACCGATGTTCGATGTATATCCTTCATTGCACTTTGATTACTTGCTTGCATTGCTCCTTCCACAGATGACCTACACTCAAGACAAACAACAACTATGCATGCATGCTACTTCTATACCCAAGGGTTAGAAATCAAGCATAAATTAATCAAACCATAGACAATTCATGCATTGGGATGGGAAAATAATTCTTTTTATTACTAAAAGTGAATCAACTTACAAAAGCTGAGACTGGCCACTGCTCCTTGAACCTGATCCTGGGATCCTATTCTTCTATCCTTCAACTGCTTTGCGTTAAATCTCCTTTGGCATGAGGAAAGGCTAAAGGGTTGGGACAATGGATTATGTAAATGGGCAGATTTTCTTCGCTATATTTTTTCCTTTTTCAAATGGTACCCCTACCCCTTCTTTTATAGGCTAGAAGGAGCTAGGGTTTTGGACAAACCCTCAGCCATGCATGGCTGGGAGTTTCAGTTAACTGACCCATAGCTTTTTGTTCCGTCGGAAACTTTCCTTTTTTCATGCTTTTTTAGGTACACGCGGGCTGTTGTGAGTCAGCTAGCATGTACACACATGTAGTAATGGGTTAGGGCACATGGGCCTTGACACAAGAGGATTTTCAAAGAGTTGTTCAGCAGAGTTTTGGCAAAGAAGGGATATGAGTTGGCCTGATGCCAGGTAAGCATGTGTGGTGCAATTTAGGGTTATAACAGATGCCCCCTAATGTGTGAGGTCATAAGAGCATCTGATGGTCGAAATACATTACCAATATTTACTGATGTGCAGAACGATTGAGCCCAAGGATCAGGAACTAGGAGGTGTCGTCTGCAAAATAACAAATGTTTCACTGAGGTGGGCATACCCATGCTTGGGATAAAAATAGAACCATGGCTACCAATCAAATACACTGTAGATCTATGTCAAATAACTATAAAGAGTAGCTGCGAATAATACACAGCAGAGCTACATCTCGAAATCAGAAAGATATACATATAGAGTATCCATCTTCTAGAAGCTAATTTGGCCTGATGGCTAGACTTCAGAGCTCGAGAAACAACTTCAAAATCTTCCAAAACTCAGGTAGGAGTGTAATATGAGTGTAAAAATACACTACCCAGAGGTATTCGATGGCGCGTTGGTCATGGACTTGATAATCTTGATGATCGTACTGAAGGCTTCAGTGATTTCGAACAAGGACTTGATTGGACGTTTAGGATGGCCAGGTATGCGGAAAAGAGACATATTGCAGAGGGGCCGACTTAGGCTTAGTGAAAAACTTCCCTTGGACAATAGCAGAAAAAGTGATAAGACTCAGGCAACATATATGTTAATCATAAGTCTATGAAGCAAGAGGCAACACAAACTCTCCATATGTTTGGAAGAATAACCAAACGGTGGAGGACACAACTCTATATAGTGAGAAAAGATTCCTAAGGTCGTACTACATCCCATAGTCTGATGATCAAACAGACAGATGTGCTTTATCCAAGGGTGACTCATTATGCTTCCAATAAAGAAAATACTTTTCCCATCCTCTTTTTGGGGTATATTTGATTTTTTTTGTTCTTTTCGATAATTTTGGAAAAATAATAAATGAATATTACGTTACAATGGAGGAACGAGTACTGCAAACATACAAGCTCAAGGCACAAGGACAAGACTGATGTTCTGGTAAAATGATATTTGGGTAAAATGATATTTGGGGAAAATCCTCCGGCAGCCAAAGGTGTTAAGATGCAGAAGAAAACTGTCACAAGGCTGGTGGATAATGTATGCAAATGCGGTTGATAGAACACACAATGGTAACGTCCTTCGATGTAAGTTTAACGAGCCCAGAGAAGGTAAGCTCGGTGGTTTTTCATATTTAGAGAGTCTGAAAAAGCATAAAAGGAGACTCCGTTGGGGTACCTTTTTCGACAATAGTCTAGTCGGTTCGAAAAATGGGTAAACTAGCACTGATTAGACGTCAATTCAAAACGATTTTGACGAGTGTGACAAGGACAAGATCACTCGACCATTTTTTCACTTTTAAGGAGTCTGAAAAAAGCTTAACTATGGACTCCGTCAAGAATATTCTTCTGAACCAATTTAACGAGTGTGAAAGAATAAGGTCACTCGACGATCTTTTCAATTTTAGGGAGTCTGAAAAGAGCTTAACTATGGACTCTGTGGGGGTTTCTTTTTGGTAAGTTTAGTCCCTCAGGCCCGAAAAAGGAATAAAATTATACCTGAGAGTACTCTTCTAAAGAATGGAAATTCGATAGAGTATACCTTTGTTCGTACAGTTGACCGTCCAGACCGAAAAA
Organism: Picea engelmannii; assembly: GCA_009831015.1. Lineage (NCBI taxonomy): Eukaryota > Viridiplantae > Streptophyta > Pinopsida > Pinales > Pinaceae > Picea > Picea engelmannii. The sequence continues at coordinate 394,618 of ML780717.1, forward strand.
GGGGTAAACTACTGCCAGACAGACGTGACTTCAAATTTCAGTTTAACGAGCGTGAAAGGCCACAAGATCGCTCGGCAATATTTTCAGTTTTAGAGGGTTTGAAAAGGGCTTAAAAGGAGACCCATTATTTTTGGGAGTCCTGAGGGTGAGACAAAGAGCGAAAAAGAATCATGAAAATGAGGTTCAAACTCATATTCAGGAAAGACTATACGGACTCTCGAGCCTACAGTGTTTTTAGAAACGACATCGACACCATAATGCAACGAGGACCTACCTAAGGCATCCATGATCCCTGTTGTTGATACGATGAAACCTAACAAATGTCCTAATGTTACGCAGAAGCTGCACTTGTTTGGATTCAAGCGAATACTAAAGTATCGACAGCGTTCGAAGATTAGTCAAAGGTGTGTGGGATGATCCGTTCGCTTGCGAGAGTGTGATGCTAAATCATCTAGATAGGCCTCGACTATATGCTTGAGGTCATGAAACACAAAAGACATGGCCCGCTGGAATGTGGCTCTCGCATTTTTAAGGCCAAAAGGCATCTTACGATATGCGAATGTACCCCACGGACTAATGAATGTCATTTTGTGTTGGTCTTCAGGTTTGATTTGGATTTGATTATATCCTGAAAAACCATCCATGAAAGAAAAGGCTTCACAACCAACACATTCATCAATGATCTGGTCAATGAATGGTGTTGGAAAATTATCTTTGGGACATGCCTTGTTCAAATCACGGAAATCGGTACATACATGAATAGTGCCTTGTTTTTTATTGACCGACATAGGATTTGACACCCATTGAGTCAAATGGATAGGATAAATAAAACTTGCCTTTAGAAATTTCTCTACCTCAATCTTGATGGCTACTGCTTTCTTGGGATTGACTGGATGAATTTTTTGTCGAACATGCTTGGCATCAAGATACGTTGTGATTTCATGTTCAACTATTTTTGGATCGATACCTGGCATTTCCTCATAAGACCAAGCAAAAATGTCATGTAATTCCTTAAAAAGATTCGTTAAATTTGAATCTCTTCAGGGGAGAAATCCGCTTCGATGAAGACATTCTCCACGACGCCAGGGTTTCGGGAGATGTTAATGGGTATAATTTCAGTGATAGTCGCCATATTTTCTTCAGCATAAATTTCCTATGTAGCTAAGATATTAATAGGACATGGCTGATCTCCTGTCATGGTAACGGTGAATTCTCCTGCTTCGATTCAGCTTAACTCTGGGAGAAAATATGATTTGTGATGAAGATCTTCCCAAGGTTTTTCCAGACTATTCATTGCTTCGATCACTGATTCGTCAGAAGGCAAGACTAAGTCTAACAAATCGATGTTAGAAAGAGAAACCTAAGCCCAAATAGGCTCTAGAAGTGGATCTAACTCTTGTGCAAGAGTCGGATTAGGATTAGCTAAAGCTTGCTGGACTAAAGAGTACGCTACCTCAGCAGCAGACAAGGGCATGGACATGCCTGGGTGCCCTGTCTCATCCATCGTGGCTGATGGGGAAGGAAGAATCCAAGGATCCTCAAAGTAAGTTGTGCGGAATGAAGAAACTTGAAAAATCTCAACCTTATGGTGATTAGATATAAATTTGATATCGTCGTGAGGAGGTGGGTAATAGAAGGTACTCACCAAGGATGGGCACAAACCAAATCCTATGTTAACGACAACTGGTTGAGGATTATCAATCATCGGGACCGTGGATGCCCCCAAAGCTGGGTCAAGTCTGGAGAAAGATAGTTGATCAATGGTCACTATCCGACCCTCATGTGGAAACAACAAGACTTGAAAAACTATAGCAACCACAACTTGCATAGCATAAGTCCAATTCCATCCTAACAATAGATTATAGTCGAGGGGAGCATCGACTACCTCTACTTCAACACACACGGTTTTCCCTCCTAACTGCACAGGGAAAGAAGGAATGATGCCATGTGGTAGGAAAGAATGATCGTCGAAAGCAGTGAGGAGAGTAGGTGATGGAGAAAAAGCGGGATGGCCAATGGCCTTCTAGCATGCTAATGACATAACACATGTCGAGGTGCCCTCATCGACCACCATTTGGAAGATATTCCGTGTAAAAAATTTTGTGGGATGAGCCACTACTATCTGAAATGCTACGTGGTAAGGCAGACGAGGTTTTAATTCGGTTGTATCTAACATGATGGTGCCCAGATTACAAGTCTTAGTAGAGCCCAAAGAGGTTAACAAGGCTTTCCTCAGAGTAGGGCAACTTTGGAGGACCCCCAAAGCAGACATTGCACAAGGGGTTTGTGATAAATCCTCCACCACAGAGTAATTCTGGGTGGCCCTTGCATTTGGGTTGTGAGAAACTTTTTTAAATGCACCCTTTGGAATGCATGTCATTGTTTCTCCCAACGTCTTCTCAATCTGTAGAGGAAGAGATGGGAGATCAGCTTCTTTACCCTTCTCAGAGGTGCTTGGTTTACTATAGTCGTGCGCTCTAGTTGTTATGAAAGCATCACCCCTAACCATATATACATTCACAGATGAGGGATTGTTTGGAGGAGGGAAGGTTTCTTGGCTGCCCCCTTCTGTGCTTGTAGAGGCTTGAGTTAGATTTTGCCCATGTTGAAAGGGATTAGTCAACACTGCTTGTTGTTGCTGTGTGACAAACTTTTGGGCCTCTACAAGTCGAGGACAAAGATGGGTAGGGTGGTCTTCCTTGCACAAGTTGCATGGATACCTCGCCTTCCCTTTTTCTGTGTTGTCCCCTCCATCATTATCAGTGGGTTTTTTATCCCCCTTACCCTTCTTTCATTGTTTTTTCTTCCCTTCAAGTTGTTGGGTGACCTTTGGGTTATTCGACTGCACGGTGTGTACTTCTGATGTTTGGGTAGCAGGAGCAGCCAAAGCAGTAGTTTGACTGGTCATTGTGTGTTGTATGGATAATTGTTGCAATTGTTTTGTCAATTTCTCAACGGGCTTGGTTTGTGCTGAACCAACAATACCATTGACATGTGGTCTAGCTCTCTGTCTGGTTTTATCTAGTATCGAACGTGGCGCATCTGGAAAGATGGTGTGTAATAAACTAGACTAAGAATAGATGAGCTCAAACTGTTGAGCCCTCAAGATGGCATATTCCTTGAAGAAAACTCTGGATGTCGCGACATATTTGGATAACTGTGGGACCAAAGACTTAAGGAACCACTCAAGCAGGAATGTTGGTGGGACTGGTACTTTGATTAAACTCTTTTGGCGTCTCCACTCTCGGATATGATCAGAGATATGGTATGTTGTTGTCTATTCGAAATTGGCGAGCAGCTCTGTGTCAGTGTCATATCTCACAGGTAACTAGAAATGGTTAAGGAAGGCCATCGCCAGTTCGCCAAAAGAAGAGTATCTTGAGTGATTGAGCTCGATGTACCATTTCTTGGCACTCTCAATAAGAGTATGTTGAAACAATCACAACAGTACGGAGTCATCTTTCAATGAGTTAGATGAGCACCAAAGATGAAAGGTAGTCACATGATCACCTGGATATTCGTTAGGCTTGGCCTCGAACTTTGGAATTTCCGAAGGAAACTTCATCGGCATAGGAGGCCAACGTGGATCATGACAAATAGGATCATTTAACAACCTTGTCAAATCTGGCAAGTGTAACATCACCAGGAATGGCAGTTTGGGTTGCTGCTGATAACTTGGGAAAAAGGGTCCTGGAGTTTGACTAGCACCAGGATGCCAGGAAAAGTTTGGTTTCTCTCCCGGATTCTGGTAGAAACCATGGCCCTGACCAGCATAAGGATTTTGCATCTGTGGAGACATCATTGGCTGATTTCCCATAAAGGACATAGAGTGTTGGGCATGCATTGTATTCGGAGGACTTTGGGAAGGATTGCCCCATGCCGGTCCTGTGGGGAGAGGCATAGTAGTATGTCCGGGGTTCCATTGACTGTTGAAAGAATTACCCCAGAATGACATTCTAGAGGAGGGAATGGATCCTTGTCCTGAGTTCCAAGGTCTTGCTATGTGTGCCTCCTATGCAGTAATAGTACCCTGCGTAGGAGTAGATTGTCCAAAAATGGGGTTGCCCCCAGACGGAAAAGCGACTGATGAGAATGTGTTGTTACCAAACGTCCCGTTCCAAGAAAACGGTGTCGAACCTACCGGCATACTTTGCGCAGGTGTTCCTTGACTCCCTGATCCAAATAAACTAGTGTGTGTAGGCTGCTCGGCGGACTGCTGATGTGGACCACCAAGTGAAGGGGACGAAGGAGGAATATGACCTCCTACATAAGGAAAAGCGTTAAAAGGGACAGGAGTGCCCCCAAGGTGACCTTGCAGAGGAGCGTTAGAGCTCCCTTCCCCCAGACCCAAAGTCTGTAAAGTGGAGTAGGTTAGTGCAGGACTTGTACCTAAACTGGGCATACCGTATGAGAACGGAGGGCCTGTCACACTAGGTGTGAAGGGGGTTGTGGCCACCGCCATAGACGGATTCGGTTCACTGTGCGATGTAGTTGCAGCTAATACCATGGTGGCTCGAACCAACGATGGTAGGTTAGGAGATGACTCTCCTATGGTAGCAACTGTGGTGGGAATTGAAGAATTCCCAGTAGAAGTAACAACATTTGTTTCCATAGCTGTGTGAGGCACTGTCTGGCGTTCGTGAAATTAGATTGGTACAATAAACGGTGCCAAGATATCAGTGGTTGGGGTTTCAAATGAGATAAGAGTGGCGGTTGATTCCTCTGGGAGTTGTTCGGGCATAAAGGTTTGTAACCCGGTCGCTTCAAAATACCCTTGTTGGTCTAGCTTCCGCCTTAATGGTGGCGGGGGTGGCTCCAGTGTAACCGGAAGCAGGCCAAGAAGCCTTCGTGACTGGCAGAGCTTGGGATCCTCCACTATGTGAGAATATCCAAGACACGCTAAGGTATTATAAACATTCAAAAGTAACACACAATAAAAAAGAATCCCCTAAGAGATAAGACAAGCAATCACTAAACTATTTGGAAGAACAGTTACAACAACCAACACTAGAGAAACTTAACGGTGCAAGTGAAACTCGAATACAGAATCAACCTCCAGGTATACTCTGCAAAGCATGGCCCGATGTATATCCTAGGTACCATGGTATACCCCCGCAGTCACCCATGTATGTCCCTAAAAATATTGGCAACTAGGTTGTCAACACGTGAACAGTCACCAGGCGGGTACAGTCGAAAGTCGGGTAGACCACAATGAGCACGGTATCGAGCTCGAAACATGTCAAGGGTATCGAAAGAAAATGGGTCAGAATACAACTGAGGACCTCGAATGTATTCGAGACCCACGAAGCCCCGTGGCAAATGCAAACGACGGAATCCCAAAACAAGCCCTATATATGTGTTCTCCACTATGATTGGTCTGACTTTGGAGGGGTTATCTCCGCTACCTTTCCGCACGCAACCTCGTGTTTATTCCCTGTGTTAGAGGGGGGTCCTAGATAACTTCCAGGAAACTGGACTTAGACACTCCCTATCTTAGACTCTAATGTTTGGTTTTGAATGGCCTTGAAGAGTTTCCTCTCCAACCTAATCCAAGGCCCTAGTCCTGAACTAGTTTGTGAACCCTACAAACATAAACGTCTAGTAGATTTTAAAATTAGCATTGATTTTATGGATTTATATTACGTCAAGGGGTATGAGGGTTAAACTAATGATGTGTAAAGATGAAAAAAAAAATGAATGAAAAAGCTGGAAACAAAAAACTTTTACCAAATGCAAAATTTCAACAACTTT
>ML780717.1:420781-442842 GCA_009831015.1 Picea engelmannii
TCAGGGTCGGCTCTGCAAATTCGGTGAATTAATGACCTAAGTGAACCCTAAACAGGTCTGTGTTCACACCGGAAGTTGGTTACGTGACCGCCTGGAAAAATGCTATAAATAGCCGTGAAGACTCACTGTTTTAGCAGGGAATTCGAAGCATCGTTATGTTGTCCAGATGATTCAGATCTCAGTATTTGACAAACAATCCATCAGCGGCCTAACCCAGAGTTCTTTCACCACTCAGTTCAGTTCTATTCATTTTGTAAGGAAAGCATTGTGTTGAGGGCCCCGAAGGAACTTCCGCTGGAGGGAGACGGAACCCCTATCTCTGTCTTCAGCGTGTGCTCTGGTTTCATTAATAATACCAAGCCTGAAACCATTGATGACCCATGTGTCTGATGTTTTATGTTTTTGTTTATTTTCGCAGTGTTATTTGCTTTCAGTTGATAGTTAGATTGTATTTAGTTTTGTTTTCTGTTAACCCCATGCTGCCATAGATGTTCTGTCCTAATGAACCCAACAGGATATGCAGAGCGTTCTCCATTTTTCTCACCTGGTGACAATTCGAACGCGAACAACTAGGATGAGGTGGTCCAGAGGATGGCCAACCCAAATATGACCAGGTTCAAGGCCATGATCATTGATGAATAGGTGGAAACAATAGAAAAGTCAACTCAAGAGGCCCTCATATCCAGGGAAGAAATCAGAGTGGCAGAGAGAATAGAGGTGCAAGGAAGGGGTATGTTCTTGAAACCAGAGGCACAAACAAGGGGTATGTGCTTAATGGTAGAGGCATAGAGAGTAAGTGATCAAATGTTGAATGACCCAGGACACATAGAGATGACAAGGGTTTCTGCAGAAAACCCAATCAAAATTCGGGCAGGACCAAGTGACCTAGAGCCGATACAAATTGAAGAAACCATCGGGTCAGATATCCCTAAAGTTTCGGTGCCACAGCTTGAATTACTAGGGGATGTTTCAGCTCAACCCAAGATAGAGAGGACATCAGGGAGAGAAAGGACACCAAATCCCCTATTCAATATAATAACCATCTACGATGATAAGGAGAGCTTAGAGGTGTCCTTGATCGCTCCAATGAAAATCATAGAGGAAAAAAAACCTCAGAAAGAATCCACCCCGAGTCCCAATGCTCCAATTTAGAGCAATCCACAGAACGAGTATGAGATAGAAAGTGCCTTGGATGTTGAGCCACTCAACAAACTGGGAATCCCAATGGAAAGCTCGAGGGATGAGCCAGGATCGGGTGAACAAGGGGAAGAAATTCCACAACAGGAAATCGACATCTCGACAGCCGATTATCAAGTCAGTATCGAGCCTTCCCTTGATTCATCAATTTTGGTTAGTACTTTACCTCCCGATGAGAAACAACCATAGGTTGAACTTTCAAGACATATAAAAGAGGTTCAAGAACCCAGTCTTGAACAAATATACACAGTTGAGAGCCTAGGAAAAATTCTTACCTGGGGAGAGAAACAAATCCCCAAACCAGTGGATGAGGTCGTCGATATACAAGCCATCGCCTACGACCGAAAGAGGAAATCCATAATGAAGAGAATCACTAAGAAGAGGAGGCTTACTCTAAAAAATTCCATTCTCATCACCATATAGGAAAATTTGATCAGCACGGAGCATGCCAAGATGTCCAAGCTCATCAGCGCAGGGATGGTGATCACAGATGCCACCCTGGATAGATAAAATAAATATGAAGAGGAGTTGGTCATTGCGCTAAAGGATTTGGAGCATATGAGCCATTAGATGAAATACTATCAGGACTCCACAAAGGCCATGATGTTCTTGAGAAGTGAGTTCCAGGATGCCTACAGTAAATTCATGAGTGAGAGGCACCTTTTCACTGCAAGGATAGCCAATTTTCAAGAAGACACCCTTATGGCATTGGAAACGTGCAAGGACATGGAAAGATGGTATGAGAAATCCCACCAAGCGGTGGAAAGAATTGATTACATCAACACAGTTCAAAAGGGCCGAGACGCCAAAGGGAATGACATTCATGTACTAAGGGACAACAACATAAAACGTATAAGGAAGTCAATCGAATAATGGGTGAAGATGACCCAAGAACCTCATCAGGAGATCCAGGAGAAATGGGTCGATTGCGAAAGTAGTTGGACCAAGATCAATTAGGTGATGAGAGACATTGGTCTCCTAGAAATCGACACACCCGAGATTTTGTCAACTTGCATGACATAGTCAAAATATATGCAGAACAAGACTCATCGTGGACTGCGGAGATAACTTGGACAATGTTACATCAGTTAAGTGTTAAAGTAGTCAACTATCGGGTACAAGAAGTAGAAATAAAGGAGATACTTTCGGCCCTAATGGACCAACAAAGATTCTCGTATGCCAACACATGCGAGGAACTCTTCATCAAATGGTCAGAGTATGAGATAGTATTAATGGGTGGATGCAACACAATGCACAGGGTGCACTGCGTCATATCACCTGAGATAGTCTTAATGGGTGGATGCAATACTCATGCGTTTATAGCCTAGGATTGAGTGATAGATCTGGTAACGGTGTATTGGGAGTGCTACTGTAACTTATTAACACAGTATACCATTATCATGATTTATGCAAAAAATGTAATAACTCATTCATTTATTACATATATATCTACTGAGACAATAGAGAAGTACATGCATTCAATCACATAACACAGATGTTACCATGGTTCACCCCTCCTAGGCTATGTCCACAAAGATTTGGCTCTTGGCTCTTTTATTATCGTCATTTTGTCATTACATTGCCACACTCTTACAACTCTCCTTAGTTGGGTAAGATCTATATGAGGTGGACTAGGTCGCACCAAGATCCTCAGACTATGATCTAACCCTCAATATATACCCTCCTCTATCCTCTCTTTCTCAACAACTTACAAAAGTAGGTCATACAGCGAAATATTACCTATTGACTCACTACAACAATTCTCTCTATAATAACAACTAGTCTCTCCTCTGATACCTAGGTACCTATATTTATACATTTTTGGCTCTTCATCCATTACAATACATTACCAAAACCCTAACCCTACCATCGTTAGGTCTTCCATGCATTTGTGCATGCTACTTTTCCTTCCAGCTGTTGCTTTCCTCATGCATGCCTTGTTTCCCAAAATCGCCTTTCTTTCCACTTAGGTATGCTTTCAACATGCCCCCAACACTGGAATGTAGCTCATCCTAAGCCATCTAACCTTTGTGCACTTCTTTGATCTCCCTGATGAGCACCTGGAACTTCTCCTTGAATTTCGATGCTTGTGTTTGTGCATATGCGGTCTTCTTCTTGAGTGTGTCTACTATATGGATTGTAATTTTATCATCGATCAATCTAGTGCATTCTTCCTAGGTCTGTGCTATCATTGTCTTGGCTTCCTCTTCTTGTGTGATGACTTCTACTACTCTCTCTTGGAGCGGTTCCATTTTATTCTGACGCTCCTTTTTCTGTGTTTGTGCAGTGGTGAGTTCTGCCTGTAGTTTCTTCATATCCTACACCCCTTTGTCACGCTCCGTGATGACAATTGTCTTCTTCCTCTTCTTGAGGTCTTGGATAGTTGTTCTTATCCTTTCTTCTTCCTTGTCCCACTGTTGGACTTGTTGATCTTCTTCTAAATTTTTCCACAACTGTGTTTCTTCTTCGAACAAGTTGGTTGTTGTGTGGACCTTTTGCTCTATCTCCTACAGTTGTTATGTTGCTTCCTGCTTCTTTTGTTCCCTTACCACTGGTGGAGTGGTGGGTGTGAGCTGTTCACTGAGATTCTCAATCTCCTTCTGATATTGATCGATTTCCTGCACAATCTGATCAATATTTTATGTTTCTATGAGTTCATCCCTCTGCGCGGTCTATGGAATCTTCTCCTAAGTTCCTGCCACTTTATTCTCCAATCCATTCATACGCTCCCTTTCCTTTTGGGTCTCAAACTTAGCCTGCTCACATATTATTTCCAGCATGTCTCACTTCTCCATTGCCTGCAGTAATTTGTCTAAGTCTGTGCATTCACAAGACTGTACCTCTTGGGTAAAACTAACCTACAATTTGTGTAGAGCCTTAGATGGTATCCGCGATAATACCAGTTGGATTTGGGCTAAGTCCTTTAGTGGTGTCTGCCCCATGATCTCTTTGATGCACAACACACTAGATGTAATGTGGAATTTTGCACTCCGTTGTGGTATTGTGTGGATTGTATCGCGCTCGCCTTCTTCTAGTATTTCTCCTGTCTATGATTTTGATGTCCATGTTCCTATGTTTCTTCCTGCTGTCTGCGCTTCCCCGATATTCTTGAGGAACTATTTCATGTATACCAACTCCTCTTGAATTCTATCCCTATGGTGCACAACATTGTCAAAATCCTCATATATACAATCCTGAACCCTTCAGGCTATCATCTCTACATCATCCTCCATGATCATGTAATCTGGGGGTGTTCTTTGCACCTTCATTTTCTTGCACACTCCCCCCGTATGAGTGGTTGGCCTCTTATTCAAGCCTGGTTCTTGTGGATTGGGACTTGGTGTCATCCCCTATTCTTCCTCGGCCTGCTTCTGTTGTACTTGGGTCGGCTGCGTAGTATTCTTTTTCCCCTTCTAGGTCCCCATATAAGTTGTCCCTTCATTTGTATTTTTTGTTTTTGTCTGGTCCATCCTCCATTTATTGGGAACTGGGACTTCTTGAGGTTGTGTTTTTCCCTTCCCTACCTCCTAATCCAAGAGAATCTCTCACAACAAATGAGCCAGCGTGGAAAACAAAGAACAGCTGGACAAGCCCCGCCAAATTTTTTGAATTTTCCCTTGAAGTTGATGTGCCAAATATAAATGAGATCATTTAATGAAGGCACCTTGGTATAATGTAATCAGACCTTGAGCGCCCTACTCTCATCTAAAGTAGATAGAGGCATTTATGTTGAGACGAAATAGGTAGATAGAATTTAATATTAGATTAGACAGTTTTATAAGGAGTGGAGGGAAAACAGATATAGACACCCTCATTGTGCATTGTAACATTATTCGGGAAGAGTTAGAAGCATTGGAGCATAGAAGAGAAGTAGAGAGCTGTGTAGAAACACCCATGTACTGATATTTGGATTAATAGAAAGAGGTTGATTCAAATTCATGGCTTGTGTTTATTCTCTATGTATTGTTGTTGAATGATATGCTCATGGATGTTTGCTTCCTGGTATACATTTTCTTTTATATGATGTGTATGTGCTTTCATGGTTTGAGTTTGAAGTCTGAAAGAAATAAGAAATGAGTTTCAATTGTTTCTCTATCTGAGCAATATTCCTGCAAGGAGTGCAGTTGAATTGTCCGCAAGGAGTGCGTCGACAAGGAGTTCAGAGGGTTGTCTCTGAAAGCTCAGGAGAGATAGTGGTTGTTATCATTTCCTTAGAGTGTATCAAGGCACAGGAGCCGTGCAAGGAGTGCACAAGCCAAGGAGAGTATCAAGGTTGTGAACCTGAGCAAAATATTGAAGGATTGCTGCTGCAGGTGTGCGCAGATTCGAAGGTACTCAACACTGGGAGGTGTTTGAGATGTGCCACAAGGAGTATGCGCAATATCTTCTCTAAGACTCAGAGTCGAGAGAAAGCTCAGGAGGGATAAATCCTTTGAAGCTATTGGAGGTAGCATAAGGAGTTGGAGCATATCGAGTGACTCAAGGTGTTGGAGTTCTGTGTCACAGGGTGATTAAGTCTGGGAAGGATTCCTTGGCTCACCTCGTGAATGAATCAAGGAGGAGAAGATCGACGGTTAGAAATTTGTAGAAAGGATTAGCGAAATCCCGCCAGCCGTTGGATCTGCTAAAGGAGCGAGGAGGTTACGACCGTGTTCGTTGTTCAAGCTCTAGGGGCCGTGAGACATTGGATCGTGGATCAATTACCCGTCAGTCGTCTGATCTAATAAGAGTTGCACAGTTTTAATGTCCTTGTGAGCAGGGTAAGAACCCCGAGAGGCATCGGGATAGCGAGGCGTCAGGGTTCGGGAAATTGGTAGTCACGTGGAGTAGAAGTCGGGGAAATCCATCATGAAAATCCTGACGAGTTCTAAACCATCCATCACCTGGGATGCGTGTCAGAATTCCGAAGAGAGTTGGGGATCAACGTTTCAGAGGTCCTGAGAACAGGATACTCTCGCAAGTCGAAACCGCGAAGTCTGATTTTCCAATAAGAGAAAAACTCTATGTGGGGCCAGCTGACGTCGTCCCATCAAAACAAGGGAATCAGGAATTGCCAGAGTGAAAACCCCAAAGCATACAAGAACCATCCATCCTTGAGGATGCGTGGGTAAGATCAAAGCCATTGGGAAATTCCACGAAAGGAAAAGTCAACCGTCGGGATATCGACATTCCAGTGGACAGGAGATCGGCGAAGTTCATAGTGAAAACCCCGATATAATCTGAGTCGTCCATTTGGGAAGACAGGTGTCAGAAATATGAAGAGAGTCGGTATATCGGCACTCGGGAAATCGGAGTTCCTAAGGTAGTGAAAGACGGGACATCAAAAGTCTCGAAATCGCGAGAAGAGATCAGAACCGTCCATCAGAGGAGGATGCGTGGCAGCAATCGGAGTCATCAGGAAAAGTCCCGACACGAAGTTATTGATCGGCATTTGGGTCATCGGGATATCGGGAATCCTGGTGACAAGGTGTTTATGCATTTTGGAATCACAAAACTCGAAACCCCGACAAGGAGGCAGGTGTCATTGTGGGCCAGTTGTCAGCAGATTAGACAAGGAAGAAAGCTCCATTGTGTGGGGGCATCTATCAGCCTATCGAGATTTAGAGGATCGGAAATCCCATGAGCAATTGCATTTTGGAATTGGAAACCCCGAAACCCCGACGAGGGATAAGACTGCGGTCACAAGGGTAGTGGTCATACGGGCAAGGATTCTAGCCAGGAGGGCTAACGTGTAAGGGGCGTGTCGGGATTCGAGGGATCGCAAATCCTAGGGACATCTGCATTTCGACATCGGAAAGTCCGAAACCCCAATGGGAGGTATGACTGTGGTCATATAGAAGAGGTCACATGGATCAAGATTCTAGCTTGGAGGGCTAATGGAGATTGGAGCGCATCGAGATTTTGAAGCCAAAAACCCCGACAAGAAGGAATATAAGGCTGCGGTCTTATGAAAAGCGGTCACGTGGACTAAAGGCCTAGTCCGGGAGGATAAGGCAGCAGGGGATCATATCGGGGATCGGTAAAATAAGTTGTTTGGACATCGTAGGTGTCAAAACCCTAATAGGAAGGAACCCCGATAACAAAGTAAAAGGTCAGCATTGATTTCCCGATAGAAGAAGGGGAGATCCTGTGAGAGAGTCGTTGTGGGTGAGAATTTCCCGATACTGAAATAGAAGAACCTCTCAGTTCTTCGGGCTGAAGAAGGAGGAAAGATCCCGTGAGTGGATGTACCTAGTGGGCATGCCTGCATCAAGTGGTATCAGAGCTTGATTCTTGTCTGTATATTTCAGGCAAGAGGAGGCAGAAAGAGATAAAGAGCACTTTGATACACGTCAAGTGGTATCAGAGCTTAGAAAAGCTTCTTTGCTTTCTGTAGCAGAGAAATTAAAGATAATTTTCCATGCCACCAAGGAGAAGGGATAGGCAATCACCCGATCCAGAGGAGGAAATGGAAACACCTAGAGGAAGGGGTAGAGAAGTGCAGAATCCAGAAGTAGAAAGAGATATGCATAACTTACGCGCTAGAGTTGTGGACCTGGAGATAGGAAAAAAGCGCACAACTGATGTAGGAGATATCAGTGAATCCAAAAATGAAGATGATGTTGGACATGGAGAAGAATAAATCCCGATAGAAGATGCAGAAAATGAGCACTTACTTAAAGCTGTTGCAAGAATGGGTGCAAAGGTGAAAATGGACATTTCAGTTTATGAGGGAAAACTGGATGTAGAAGAGCTTCTAGATTGGATTAGATCTCTAGACACCTATTTTGACTATGAAGATATCGAAGAGGACAAGAAATTCAGGCAGGCCATCATGAGATTAAAAGAACATGCAGCCTTGTGGTGGGATGAACTACAAGATGACAAGCGTTTCCAAGGCAAGCAGAAAATTAAGAGCTGGGACAGAATGATTGCAAAGATGAAGGAAAAATTTATTCCCAGGGACTATCAAATTTCTCTATTCAGGAGGATGCAGAACCTGAGACAGAAGCTGATGACAGTAAAGGAATATACTGAGGAATTTTACAGGTTGAATATCAGGGAAGGTCATCGTGAAAGCAATGACGAAAAAGTGGCCAGGTATATGAATGGCCTGAGATATGAGATTCGGGATGAAATAAGCATGGAAACCATCTGAATGGTGGAAGATGCTTATCAAATGGATTTGAAAGCAGAAGAGAAGATGAGTTGAAAGTAGAGTCAGAGGGGCAGAGGCAGAAGTCATCCCATAGGCAAATCAGTTGCCCAGGAAAGAACTTAGAAGCCCAGGGACGACTGGAGGAAACCTTAGACTCATACTGAGAAAGGTGGAACCTCATAGCGAGGGAGATATGCTGAATAGAGAGAACAACATACTGAGTAGAGGGGAGGATATGCTGATAATAATAGGTTTCCTCATACCAGTGGTAGAGGAAGAGGAAGAGGTGGATTAATCACATGCTTCACATGTGGAAAGAATGGGCACAAGTCTTATGAGTGTCCAGATAAAAAGAAAGGAACTGGAGAAACTCACATTGCCAAGGCACAGAGGAGAGATGTTGAGGCCGAAGATGTTGAAGGCGGAAGATCGCTAGTGATGTGAAAAGTCCTTTTGACGCTAGAGAAAGAAACATAAAGTTCAGTCCAAAGGACCAGACTTTTCAGGATTGCTTGCAAAACCAAGGATAGAGTATGCAAGGTCATTGTGGACAGTGGTAGCACAGATAATCTCGTTTCAACCGAGATGGTAGAAAATCTGGAGTTGGAGATGACTGATCATCCAAGTCCATACAAAGTTTCGTGGCTACAAAAGGGATACCAGGTAAATGTCACTAAGCAATGCTTAGTTGAATTTAAGATAGGAGGATACAATGATAAGATTTTATGTGATGTTATTCCTATGGATGTTTGTCATCTATTGTTGGGTAGACCGTGGCAATATGATAGAAATGTGATTCATGATGGGAGGATGAACACATAAACCTTAGAGAAGGATGGGAGGACACACATGTTGCTTCTGATAAAGGATAAGGAGGTGAAGTTGGAAGTAAGCAACACTATACTTCTCATGAGTGGGAAGGAGCTTCTTACGGAGGTTAAGAAGAAGGAGGATCCATAGTTCATTGTGGTCAGAAAACCAAAGATTGTTTTGAATAGCACAAGAGTGGATGATTTTCCAGAAAAAGTTCAGGGACTACTGGAAGAGTTCACTGATATTGTAGTGGATGAATTACCTCATTCATTTCCACCAATGAGAAGTGTGAGTCATCATATCGATCTCATACTCGGAGCCAGTTTACCAAACAAATCCGCATACAGATTGATGTCGCAGGAGAATGAAGAAGTTAAAAGGCAAGTCCAGAAGTTGTTGGACAAGGGTTTGGTTAGAGAAAGTTTGATCCCGTGTGCTATTTCGACGGTACTCAGTCCGAAGAAAGACGGAGGCTAGAGGATGTGCATTGATTTAAGGGAGATTAACAAGATAACCATCAAGTACATGTTTCCATTGCCGAGGATGGATGATCTGATGGACTGCTTAAGTGGAGCAAATTTTTTTTCAAAGATTGATTTGAAGAGTGGATATCACCAGATTCGCATGAGAGAGGGTGATGAATGGAAGACAACATTCAAGACAAACAAAGGGTTGTATGAATGGCTTTTTTATGCCATTTGGCTTAACAAATGCGCCAAGTACCTTCATGAGGTTGATGAATGAAGTTCTGAAGGATTTCATCGGAAAATTTGTTATCGTATATCTGGATGATATACTGATTTTCAGTAAAATGGAGGTTGAACATCTAAAGCATTTGGCCATTGTGATGAAGAAATTACAGCAAGAGAAGCTGCTGGTAAACATGAAGAAGTCCTCATTCATGAATACGGAGCTCATTTATTTGGGTTTTGTTATTTCGGAAAATGAGTTGAGGATGGATCCAGATAAGGTGGAGGTAATAAAGAATTGGCCATCACCGAGGAACATATTTGAGGTGAGAAGTTTTCATGGATTGGCTAGTTTCTACTGGAAGTTCATCAGGAATTTTAGTGGAATTAGCGCAACAATGATGGATACAGTGAAGAAAATACATAAATCTTTTTTCTGGATAGAAGAGGCTGAGAAAAGTTTCAATTTTTTGAAATGGAAGATTACGGAACAATCAATTCTAGTGTTGTGGATTTTCAAAAAACATTTCAGGTAAAATGTGATGCAAGCGGGTTTACAATAGGAGCATTCTTAAGTCAAGATGACAGGATGATAGAATATTTTAGGGAGAAGCTGAATGAAGCGAAGGTGAAGTATTCCACATCTGATAAGGAATTTTATGCCATCATCCAGGCATTGAAGAAATGGAGGCACTATTTGATTCCGAAGGAATTTGTTTTATATAGTGATAACCATGCATTACAGTTTGTGACTCAATAGGAAAAGTTAAATCAGAGGCATGTTAAATGGGTTGAATACATGCAGAATTTCACTTTTGTGATAAAACATATTTCTGGTACTGCTAACAAAGTTGTTGATGCTTTGAGCAAGAAGTGTTTGCTGTTGCAGGAGTTCAGAGTCAAAACATTGGGTTTTGATGATCTCAGGGACATGTATGCAGATGATCTAGATTTTTGAGAAGCGTATGAAGTAGCTGAGAATTCAGTTCTCTGAGATAGAAGTCAGTGGGTCGGATACATGATCCAGGAAGGATTGTTGTTCAGAGGCAATCAGCTGTGTATTCTGAATTGTTCCATGAGGGAGAATCTGTTAAAGGAAAAACACAGTGGAGGATTGGCCGAACATTTCGGTCATGATAAGACATTCGAGAAGCTAAGTGAGTCATACTTTTGGCCAGGGATGCGATCATAGGTCAAGAGATTTGTGGACAGATGTAGAATTTTCCAGCATTCAAAGGGAAGGAAGCAGAATATGGGTTTTTATCAACCATTTCCCATACCTAAGAGGTCGTGGGATGAAATTAGCATGGATTTCATATTGGGATTGCCAAGAACACAAAGAGGATTTGATTCGATCTTTGTGGTAGTGGATAGATTTTCCAAGATGGCACATTTTATCCCATGTCAGAAAACCAGTGACGCGACACACATTGCGAATCTGTTTTTCAAAGAAGTCATTCGACGTCACGGCTTACCAAGGAGTATTGTTTCGGACAGAGATACAAAGTTCATAGGGAACTTTTGGAGGACATTATGGAAGAAGTTGGGGACTAACTTTTTGTTTATTTCATCTTATCATCCTCAGACAGATGGACAGACAGAAGTGGTGAACAGAAGTCTGAGAGACTTACTGAGGAGCCTGGTGGCGGAGCACCACAGCAGTTGGGACAATATATTGCCGCAGGCAGAGTTTGCGTATAACGACTCAGTGAATCAGAGCATAGGCCAGAGCCCATTTCATATTGTATATGGCATGCAGCCGAGAGGAGTTTCTGAATTGAGAGATTCGGAACAGACTTCTACTAGGAGCACTAGTGCAAAAGAATTTGCGGAGGCGATGAAAGAAATTCACAGTGGGGTGAAGGAGTGATTGCAGAATTCAAGTCAGGAGTATAAGAGGAGAGAAGATCAGCATCGAAGACAACTTCAGTTTGAGGTTGGTGACTTGGTTCTAGCACATTTGAGAAGAGAAAGGTTCCCGAGAGGAACATACAATAAATTTAAGATGAAGAAAATCGGACCATGTAAGGTCTTGAAGAAAATGGGAGAAAATGCTTATGAGATTGAATTACTCAATGTCTCAAATTTTTTCCCAAACAAAGTTGGAGAAGCAGGAACAAGTGATGAACAATCATAGGTTCAGTGGCAGAAGTAGATGACAATTGTAGAGAAGCCACAGATGGAGCAGATACTAGATAAACGAGTGGGTAAGAAGACCATAAGGAAAGAATATTTTGAATATTTGGTCAAGTGGAAGGACCATCCAGTTGAAGATGCCAGCTGGGAGACTGAAGCGGAGATTTTGAAGCATGGACAGACCATGCAGGAGCTCATGGATAGGAGCGCATGAAAGTTTTGAAGCGAGGGAGTATGATGTAGGAGCAACTCTCACAGCAAACGAGCCAGCAGCCAATTTTTTTTAATTTTCCCTTGAAGTTGATGCGCCAAATATAAATGAGATCATTTAATGAAGGTGCCTTGGTATAATGTAATCATACCTTGAGCACATCGCTCTCGTCTGAAGTAGATAGAGGCATTTATGTTGAGACAAAATAGGTAGATAGAATTTAATATTAGATTAGACAGTTTTAGAAGGAGTGGAGGGAAAACGGATATAGACACCCTCATTGTGCATTGTAACATTATTGAGGAAGAGTTAGAAGCATTAGAGCATAGAAGAGAAGAAGAGATCTGTGTAGAAACACCCATGTACTGATATTTGGATTAATAGAAAGAGGTTGATTCAAATTCATGGCTTGTGTTTATTCTCTATGTATTGATGTTGAATGATATGCTCATGGATGTTTGCTTCTTGGTATACATTTTCTTTTATATGCTGTGTATGTGATTTCATGGTTTGAGTTTGAAGTCTGAAAGAAAGAAGGAATGAGTTTCAATTGTTTCTCTATTTGAGCAAGATTCCTGCAAGGAGTGCGTCGACAAGGAGTTCACAGGGTTGTCTCTGAAAGCTCAGGAGAGATAGCGGTTTTTCTCATTTCCTCAGAGTGTAGAAAGGCACAGGAGCCGTGCAAGGAGTGCGCAGGCCAAGGAGAGTCTCAAGGCTGTGAACCTGAGCAAAATATTGAAGGACTGTTGTTGTAGGTGTGCACAGAGTTGAAGGTACTCAACACTAGGAGGTGTTTGAGAGGTGCCGCAAGGAGTACGCGCAATATCTTCTCTAAGACTTAGAGTCGAGAGAAAGCTCAGGAGGGATAAATCCTTTGAAGCTATTGGAGGTAGCATAAGGAGTTGGAGCATATTGAGTGACTCAAGGTGTTGGGGTTCTGTGTCACAGGTGATTAAGTCTGGGAAGGAGTCCTTGGCTCACCTCGTTAACGCATCAAGGAGGAGAAGATCGATGGTTAGAAATTTGTAGAAAGGATTAGTGAAATCCCGCCAGCCGTTGGATCTGCTAAAGGAGTGAGGAGGTTACGACCGCGTTTGGAGTTCAAGCTCTAAGGGCCGTGAGCCGTTGGATCGTGGATCAATTACCTGTCAATCATCTGATTTGATAAGAGTTGCATAGGTTTTATGTCCTTGTGAGCAGGGTAAGAACCCCGAGAGGCATCGGAATAGAGAGGCATCGGGGTTCGGGAAATCGGGAGTCACATGGAGTAGAAGTCGGGGAAATCCATCATGAAAATCCCGACGAGTTCTGAACTGTCCATCACTTGGGACACGTGTCAAAATTACGAAGAGAGTCAGGGATCGGCGTTTCGGAGGTCCTGAGAACAGGATACTCTCACAAGTCGAAACCACGAAGTCCGATTTTCCGATAAGAGCAGAACTCTATGTGGGGCCAGCTGACGTCGTCCCGTCGAAACAAGGGAATCAGGAATTGCCAGAGTGAAAACCCTGAAGCATATGAGAACCGTCCATCCTTGAGGATGCATGGGTGAGATCAAAGCCGTCGGGAAATTCCCCGAAAGGAAAATTCAACCATCGGGATATCGGCGTTCCAGTGGACAGTAGATCGGGGAAGTTCATAATGAAAACCCTGATATAATCTGAGCTGTCCATTTGGGAAGACAGGTGTCAGAAATCTGAATAGAGTCGGTATATCGACACTCGGGAAATCGGAGTTCCTGAGGTTGTGAAAGACGGGACATCAAAAGTCTTGAAATCGCGAGAAGAGATCAGAATCGTCCATCAAAGGAGGATGCGTGGCAGCAATCGGAGTCATCGGGAAAAGTCCCGACAGGAAGTTATTGATTAGCATTTGGGTCATTGGGATATCGGGAATCCTGGTGACAAGGTGTTTATGCATTTTGGAATCGCGAAACTCGAAACCCCGACAAGGAGGCAGGTGTCATTGTGGGCCAGCTGTCAGCAGATTAGAGAAGGAAGAAAGCTCCGTTGTGTGGGGGCAACTATCAGCCTATCGGGATTTGGAGGATCGGAAATCCCGTGAGCAATTGCATTTTGGCATTGGAAACCCCGAAACCCCGACGAGGGATAAGACTGCGGTCATGGGGATAGTGGTCATACGGGCAAGGATTCTAGCCAGGAGGGCTAATGTGTAAGGGGTGCGTCGAGATTTGAGGGATTGTGAATCCTAGGGATGTTTGCATTTCGACATCAGAAAGTACGAAACCCCGATGGGAGGTATGACTGCGGTCATATAGAAGAGGTCACATGGATCAAGAGTCTAGCCTAGAGGGCTAACAGAGATTGGAGCGCATCGGGATTTTGAAGCCAAAAACCCCGACGAGAAGGAATATAAGGCTGCGGTCTTATGAAAAGCGGTCACGTGGACTAAAGGCCTAGTCCGGGAGGCTAAGGTAGTAGGGGAGTGTATCGGGGATCGGTAAAATAAGTTGTTTGGACATCGTAGGTGTCGAAACCCTGATAGGAAGGAACCCTGATAACAGAGTAAAAGGTCAGCATTGATTTCTCGATAGAAGAAGGGGAGATCCCATGAGAGAGTCGCTATGGTTGAGAATTTCCTGATAGGGAAATAGAAGAACCTCTCAGTTCTTCGGGCCGAAGAAGGAGGAAAGATCCTGTGAGTGGATGTGCCTAGTGGGCGCGCCTGCATCACCTCCTCTTTTGTTGTCTTTGTAGGTATTTCTTGGATGACGATTGGAATCTTCCACTCGTCTTCCCAGTATTTGATCACCATGTATATGTCTCCCTTCGTGATACAATAATGCATTTGTAGCCACTACTTATTGGGGTCCTTCTGCGCCTATATCCACATCGCATGTTGTGTGGCCTTGAAGTTGGTGATGTCTTGATACTATGTGACAAACTATGGTGTTATTCTCCACATGTTGGAGATGGCCTCCTGCAAGTCTCAAAGGTATCCTTCGAATACAACTGCATTCATTTTCTTATGCTTAGCATCCGACGCAATGCCAAGTGATAGATACCTCGCTGCACAATTCGTCTTGGCTCTAGTGCCGAAGAATGTGTAACATGGTTCATTCCATCCCATGATAGTTATCAAAATGATTAGCCATGAGTTATCAATGAGATCCATGCCCCGGGATGGCAACCCTATAATGCGCGCAATGAGCTCTATGTCTATCGAGATGAGATTGTCCAAACATATATCCCCGCCATGTGTGACTACCATAAGACGTTGTTTGATGTAGTCATTTGTGTATTTTCCTCTGCCAAAGTTTGGTAGATCTAGCAGACCTAAAATCCCCATTTTCTCCAATCCTATTGCCCACTGGAGCGGTTGGTCAATCGGTTCCCCAACCACATTCACTCCCACAGTCTGTAAGTATACTCTCTTTGTGAATTCTATGAACTTGTCTATGTCTTCTACATCGTGGTCTGAGTATTTTAGCTTGTTTATATGACTCAGCAAGTTTGGTTTCACCTGTACCCCATCTGGTATATGCGATAAAACAAGGGTTGCGACGGGTTGCTTGCGAGGTGACCTAGGTACCTTCTTCTTGTCTTTCTTTGGTAGTGGCTGGATCGAGGTTCCAACGACCATCATTTGTACTTTGAAATACCATTCTGGCCAACCCATGAGATCCTCTATTGTTCCTTCCGGTGGGTCATCTGACACAATTGTTTGAGATTCACCTGGCTTGACTGTTGCTTCTTGGTTCGTCGTCATTCCATTGACTCTCGAAGCTACTTCAGTGTTCTTCGGTTGTGCCTCCTTTAGGGTTTTTTCATCCTGGTTCTATTGCTCATGTGCCTTTGTCGACATATCTACATTCTTGCCCTCTGATGCTAGTTGTTGGGTTTCTTCCACCACATGTGTGGGGTTCACCAGTGTTGTATCTGGTGATGGGATTTTTTCGATATTGATGATCTCTAGCAGTTGTTGTTCACCTTCTTCCAATTGTACTTGTGTCCTGGTTCTAACTCTGGGTTGCCTGGTAGTCTATATTGCTTCTGCTTGCTTTGGTGGTGCCATGGTGGTGAATGACTATTGCTCCCTGCTCTTTGTAGCTTTGAAAACCTCTATGATATTTTCTCTGTGCTTTGTATACACTCTCGCTCTTTGTTTCTTCTCCAGTCTCACAATAACCTGTTTTCTCCCTTGTCCATGTTTTGTATGGCCATCGCTTAAAGCTTGTTAAAGATACTACCTTTAATATTGATTCAGTGAACCTCTGGTTCCTTCGTACTTTCCATTACTATCCCTTGTCATCTCTAGTTGGTGCAATTAATGTAGTTTCCCGTCAGCCCTTTCCAACATTCAATTTTGCGTAACTTCGTCACTTCATACTGCTTTTGTTGTCTTTTTGTTTCCCGCTTGTTTCCACTTTTGACCTGGTCATTGGCCTTGTCCTTGTCAAGTTTGTATTCCTAAGTGTGCATGCTCTTTCTTCTTTTGGCGCACTATGATTATGTTGGTACTATTTAATATCCAGTTTTTTTTTTTTACTACGCGGTGGGTGGTCAACTATGCTTGTAAAATGTCAGTCAACTTTTGTTGATCATCCCTATGAGTTATGCACTTGATAATTCTTTCAACTGTAAATCTCCTCCATCTGTGACAATTTTTACCTCGTATGGTCCTAACCAATGCATTCAGAGCTTTCCTAGGTGCTGAAAGGATTTGTTGTCACACATCAATACTAAATCTCCTTCCTTGAAAGTTTTCTTCTTGATGTGTCTGTCATGCCAAGATTTATCTCTTGATTTATGAACTTATTGGTGAAATCTTGCTAAGATCTGATCTTCCTCCATGGTCATCAATTGATTTATTCTTTCATTTACTATGCCTCATTTTTTCATGTGTGTAATTGCTGCTATGCACAAGCTTGGTACTAGAAATTCTAATGGCACTACTGCTTCTTGGCCATATACCAGTTTAAATGGTGTGTGCCCTGTCAACTTCTTGCACATAGTCCTATAGGCCCACAATACTGCTGGTATTTTCATGTCCCAATCATCCCTATTGACATTACAGATCTTCGACGGTGCATTCTCAAGGATTTTGTTAAATGCCTCTACTGTGCCATTCATCTGTGGATGATATGGTGTACTCTTCTGATGATGGACTTCAAACTCTTCAGTCATAGTGCGGATAGTGTTGTTTATGAAGTGTGTGCCTCGGTCACTCATCAAAACTCATTGTCACCCAAATCGAGTGATTACTTGTTCAAATAGAAAGTGTGTTGTTGTTTTTGCGTTGTAATCCTTCACTGGTGCGGCTTCCGCCCATCTTGTTAGGTATTTCGTCATGGTGATGATGTACCTTGCTCCTTTTCTTTTTGCTAGTGGGTTGATTGGTCCCACAAAATCTATTTCCCACTTATTGAATGCCTGCAATGTTACATGTGGTCGTAATGGCATCTCGTCCATTTTTTGGGGTTTACCTACCCTTTGACAGAGTCTCGGTGAATGGTCAGCCACAATAGTCATGTGCGCAATACCTTATGCATGATAGCTTTGCCTGCATAATGTCCTCCTTCTATTCCCTCATGGGCTTCTGTTAAGACTCTTGGTATTTTGTGCTCTAACACATATCTTTGCAAGATGTTATATGGACCCATTTTGTATAGGTGTCTTGCGATCAGCTGGTAGTTGGCAGCGAAGACTACCAGGTTTTGCTTCTGCATGGTGTTGTATTCCTGCGGTGCAGTATCTGTGCTCAATTACTGAATGATATCTACAAATTATTCATCAGCGATATAGACTGAAAATAATTGTGCATATGGGAAGTTGTCCTCTAAGTTCGTAGGTTCTTTCCCATTTGTGACCCTTGATAGGTGGTCAGGTCCTGCATTCATTTTTCTTGGCTTGACTATTACTTCAAAGTCAAATTCTTGAAACAATAGTAACCATCGACAAATTCTCCCCCCCCAACATTGTCTTGTTGACTAGGTATTTCAGGGCTGAGTGATTTATGAACATATTAAAGTGTTTTCCCAATAAGTAATGTTTGAACTTCTATAGTGTGTAGACCATAGCTAGGCCTTCTCTCTCTATAGTGTTGTAGTTTTATTTTGATTCTGACAACTTCCTACTCGCAAATGCTATGGGGTGATCTAAATCCCCCACTCCTAGCTACGTCAAGATAGATCCAAGTGATATGGATGATGCATCTACATGGAAATGGAATGTCTTCTCCCAATATGGAAATACTAGTATTGGTGTGGTGACCATCTTCTCTTTCAACGTATCCAGACTATGTTGAGAATCGTTGTTCCACTAAAATTTTGTATCCTTTCTTAACAGTTTCTCCATTGGCGTGGTAATCTACGCATATCCTTTGATGTAATTTCTATAGTATCCTGTGTGTCCCAATGTCGCTCTTAGCTGATGAACTATTTTCGATGGTGGTAAGTTAACAATTACTGCAATCTTTGCAGGATCTACAAGTAAACCTTGTTGGCATACTATATGCCCCAATAGTATCCCAAACGATGTTCTGAATATACATTTTTTTATTTTTAGTGATATCCGTCACTGCCTACATATTTCTAACATCAGTCATAAGACCTCTACATGGTCTTTCAACGAACTATAGATCATCTAATCATCCAGGTATACCTCTAGAAACTATTGGATGAATTCCTTAAACACAACAATGACTACTATGGAAAATATTGTTGGTGCATTCTTCAGTCCAAACGGAATGACTATGTACTGGTAGGATCCCCATTCTGTAGCAAATGTGGTCTTGTATCTGTCTTCTTGTTCTATCTTGATATGGTGGTAGCCTGAAAATCCATCAATGAATGAGTAAGCTTCATGTCCTCCTACGTTCTCCAACACTTCATCCATGAAAGGTGTAGGTAATGGGTCATGTAGGCATGCATCGTTCAACTTCCTCAAGTCGATGCATATTCATATCCTTCCTTATTTTTTGTCCTTAGTGACCATCGGGCTTATCCATTTGGATTCTTCGACCAGTTCTATGATTCCATCTTTGAGCATCCTGTTGATCTCATCTTTGACTTTTTGTTCAGTTTGTATGGTCGTTGTCTGATCGGTATCACTTCAGGTCTCAGTGGTATTTTAATTTCTCCTAGCTCTCATGCTATACCCTTCATCTCTGTAAATGTTGTGGGAAACATGTCACTGTACTCGCACAATAACTCTGTTATGCTTTCTACTATTTTCTCATCCCAGTAGTCTCCAATGCTAGCCATTTGGGGATTCTCAATTGTCCTGATGTTGACTTTGTTTAATTTGATCGGTGCATCAATAAAGTCTAATTCTATGGGTGGACCTTCCACTTCTCTTTCACCTTCTACTTCTTCAATCTGAATATCGCATGGATCATCTTCATCTGGTACTTCCTCCTGCACATGGTAACATGACAACAGTTCCTTGACTATCTATTTGTTTTGTTGTTGTTCTTCTGTTATGATTTTGACTTCTGGTTCTTTGATGAATATAACTCCTCTTATCTGTTTAAGAGTTGCATCTATGTTGGGGTTCTCATGCTCTAATGAGAAAGTGACTATAAAATTATGTAGCAATGTCATCCAGGTCGTAGTTCCTTTGCACATTTCTTGGTATGTGTACCAGTTTGATGGTATTCCCTCTAGAGTGTGTATAAAAGGATGAGACCATTCCTCTGGGGGTGTCAATTTCCATAGTGTTTTGCACTTCTCCAATTGTTCCGCTGGTGCCCCCTGTTCATCATACTTTTGTTGTTTGTTATTTTGTTGTGCTGCGCCAAACCTTATGCATAGTAGTCGCTTACATTGGTACCAATATGTGATAGTCTGTTTGGTTGTGCCCCACCATCTTGCAGGTGTGGCCTTGAGTGATATATCAAGTGCTAACAGTCTCTGATTCTCTAAAACTTCATCTTCATATTGTGCCAAGAATGTTTCAAAATTGTTTATTCCATGGAAACTAGGTGGTTCCCTTATTTCCGTGACTACCCATCTTACTGCTTGGTCTATTCGTGCACATCTTCTCGTGGAAGTTTCATGTAGCCTTTGTTGCCAATTTTCTAAACCGGTGTTTGAGTTTGTTTCACATGAAGTAATGCTATGCCAACTGAGTATCCCTTCTGCAGTTGGGTTTACATAATCTTCATTGTGTTAGAAAAACAGGACCGTGGAGCAATAAAATAATACAAATGCAGAAACAAAACACGGAAGATACACAATACAATAGAGACATAGATTTACGTGGTTCACCCAGTGTGGGCTACGTCCACTAGAGAAATTGTCAAGTACTTCCTTTATTATTATCCAACATATGAAGAGATACAACCTACAACAAACCCATTGTAAGTTCCTCTTCTTTATCTCAACGTCTCCTATCTCAGAATACAATATTCACCATCAATCATAGCCGCAATACATTTCCCTCATAAAAGAGGGTTGCCTTCTAGGGAAAAAAACCCTAACATAATTTCTACCGTTAGATATGCAACCTTATAAAGAACGGTCCAGATTTACAATGAAATTACAATATACATTTACAAGGAAATTTTTGCTTCAGGGGATTCCCCCCTGAACCCCCGCTTGCCCCCAGCCAAGGGGATAGCCCCCTCGAACCCCGCAGAGGGGGTACCCCCCCTCTGCACTCCCCTGCGTGGAAGAGTGTACATACTTATGGGGTGTAAATACTTCATGGGGTATAAACACAGCTGAAAGTAAAAGACCTCTAAATCAGGAAGATAATCAAGCTCCACGACCAACAATCTCCCACTTGGAGACTAATCTCAACAACTCCACCGCTGTTGTATATGATGGACTCTGAACCTTCTTGGACTTGGAAAATTTCTCATCTTCATCTTCATTCTTGAAGACCAAATGAAACTAAGCAGGAATTCGATTTCTACCTAGTTACTCCCTTTGTTAACATGTCTGCAAGATTATGGCTAGTGTGTATCTTTTCCAACTTCAAATGTCCATCTTCCAAGGCTGATCGTATGAAGTGGTACCTCAACTGTATATGCTTAGTCTTCGAATGGAAGGATGAGTTCTTTGCAAGATGAATGGCACTCTCACTGTCACAGTACAACCTGCTATTCTCTTACTTCTTTCCCAATTCCTCCATAAACCTCTGTAGCCAAATCATCTCTTTACTAGCCTCTATAGAAGCAACATACTCTGCCTCTGTTGTTGAAAGTGCAACAACATTTTGCAGTTTCAAAATCCAACTTACTTTTGTTCCACCTATAGTAAAAACATACCCTGTGGTACTCCTCCTGCTATCTTTATCACCTGACATATATGAATCAACACATCCCTATAGAAATGTGTCTGAACCTCCAAAACATAATGCATGAGTAGTAGTACCTCTCAAATACCTAAGAATCCACTTTACTGCCTCCCAATGTTCTTTACCTGGATTGTTCATATACCTGCTCACAACTCCCACTGCATGTGCAATATATGGTCTTATGCAAACCATTGTATACATCAAGCTACCAGCTACTGATGAATAAGGGACCCTGGACATGTATTCTATCTCCTCCTATGTCTTGGGACACATTTCCTTAGTTAATTTGAAATGGATGGCCAAAGCTGTACTAACTGGTTTTTCATTCTGCATTCTAAACCTCTCCAACACCTTCTCTGTGTACTCACCTTGAGACAATGTCAGTTTGTGATTTTTCATGTCTCTTGTTATTCTCATACCAAGGATTTTCTTTGCAGCACCCAAATCCTTCATTGCAAATGAATTGGCTAATTTCTTATTGAGCGCATTTATATCCTACATATTAGACCCTACAACAAGCATGTCATCTACATACAATAGCAAGATAATAAAGATTCCATTTTCTAGCTTTTTAAAATAAACACAGTGATCAGAATGACATCTACTATAACCCT
>ML780717.1:445274-492239 GCA_009831015.1 Picea engelmannii
ACATTTGCTTCCTGATTTCTCTCCTACTGTCCATCTCTTTGTTTCTTTGGAGCTCTGCAGTCTTTCTTCAGATGTCCTTTCTTCCCACAATTCCAGCACTCTATCTTTCCAAGTTTGGATTTGGATCTTCCCTTCCTAGAATTCTCACGGTTCCCAAAACCCTTTCCTCTATCCTTTTGTCTTCCCCTGTTCTCCATGTTCAATGCATTTCCCGATGTCTCACCTGTGATTTTCTGTCACATTTCCTCACCAAGGATAACACCAACAACACCATCAAATTTTAAAGTATTTGAACCAGAGACAGAGTTACTTACATCCATGATCAAGATGTTCCATCTTTCTGGCAATGAGCACAAGATTAGAAGAGCCCTGACCTCATCATCAACTTCCACTTTTATAGAACTTAGTTGATTAGTAACTGTATTAAAATCATTTAAATGATCTACAACAAACCCACCTTCTGACATATTCATATTAAATAATCTCTTCATTAGAAATACCTTATTGGACGCCGAGGGTTTTTCATACAATTTGGCCAATGCGTCCATCAAACCCTTCGTTGTCTTTTCTTTGGAAATATTGAAAGCCAACGACGCTGCCAAGCTCAACCGTATCATTCCTAGATCCTTTTTGTCAATAATATCCCATTCTTCATCCTTCGTAGTTGTCGGCTTCTTTGCTATTCCGCCCAATGGTAGGAATAGATCCTTCTGATATAAATAGTCTTCCATCTGCATCTTCCATAACTGGTAGTTTTGGCCATTAAATTTCTCGACCCTAAACTTTCCATCTTCCGACATTGCTCCCACTTGAACCAGGAACCCTATTTTCCTGTGAGTTACCTTTCGCTCTGATACCAGTTGTTAGAAAAAAAGGACCATGGAGAAATAAAATAAAACAAATGCGGAAACAAAACATAGAAGATACACAATACAATAGAGACATAAATTTACGTGGTTCACCTAGTGTGGGCTACGTCTGTGAGCAGGTATATGAACAATCCAGGTAAAGAACATTGGGACGCAGTAAAGTGGATTCTCAGGTATTTGAGAGGTACTGCTACTCATGCATTATGTTTTGGAGGTTCATACACTTTTCTACAGGGATACGTTGATTCAGATATGGCAGGTGATAAAGACAGCAGAAGGAGCACCATGGGGTATGTTTTTACTATAGGTGTAACAATAGTAAGTTGGATTTCAAAACTACAAAAGGTTGTTTCACTTTCAACAACAGAGGTAGACTATGTTGTTGCTATAGAGGCTAGTAAAGAGATGATTTGGTTACAAAGGTTTATGGAGGAATATGGAAAGAAGCAAGAGAATAGTAGGTTGTACTATGATAGTGAGAGTGCAATTCATCTTGCAAAGAACTCAGCCTTTCATTCAAATACTAAGCATATATAGTTTAGGTACCACTTCATACGATCCGCCTTGGAAGATGGACATTTGAAGTTGGAAAAGATACACACTAGCCAGAATCCTGCAGACATGTTAACAAAGGGAGTAACCAAAGAGAAACTGAGTTCCTGCTCAATTTGAGTTGGTCTTCAAGAATGAATATGAAGATGAGAAATTTTCCAGGTCCAAGAAGGTTCAGAGTCCATCATATACAACAACGGTGGAATTGTTGAGATCAGTCTCCAAGTGGGAGATTGTTGGTTCTGGAGCCTGATTATCTTCCTGATTCAGAGGTCTTTTAATTTCAGTCGTGTTTATATTCCATGAAGTATTTACACCCCAAAAGTATGTACACTCTTCCACGCTGGGGAGTGCAGAGGGGGGGTACCCCCTCTGCGGGGTCCCGGGGGGCTATCCCCTAGGCTGGGGGGTCTGGGGGCAAGCGGGCCCCCAAAGGAAAAATTGCCTTGTAAAAGTATATTGTAATTTCATTGTAAATCTGGACCGTTCATTATAAGGTCACAGATCTAACAGTAGAAATTATGTAAGGGTTTTTTCCCTAGAAGGCAACCCTCTTTTATGAGAAAAATGTATTGCGACTATGTTTGATGGCGAATATTATATTCTGAGAGAGGAGACTGTGAGAGAAAGAAGAGGAAGTTATAGTGGGTTTTTTTGTAGGTTGTATCCCTTCATTTGTTGGATAATAATAAAGGAAGGACCTAGTAATTTCTCTGGTGGACGTAGCCCACACTGGGTGAACCATGTAAATCTATGTCTCTCTTGTATTGTGTATCTTCTTTGTTTTGTTTCCGCATTTGTTTTATTTTATTTCTCTGTGGTCCTATTTTTCTAACAACGTCCACCAGAGAAACTGCCTGGTCTTTCCTTTATTATTATCTAGCATATGAAGGGATACAACCTACAACAAACCCGTTGTAACTTCCTCTTCTTTCTCTCACAGTCTTCTATCTCAGAATACAATATTCAACATCAATCATAAGGGCAATACATTTCTCTCATAAAAGAGGGTTGCCTTCTAGGGAAAAAAACCCTAACATAATTTCTACCATTAGATTTGTGACCTTATAATGAACGGTCCAGATTTACAATAAAATTACAATATACATTTACAAGGCAATTTTTTCTTCGGGGGCTTCGCCCTCGAACCCCCGTTGTAGGCCTACTTGCCCCAGACCCCCCAACCAGGGGGATAGCCCCCCCAGACCCTGCAGAGGGGGTAACCCCCCTTTGCACTCTCTCGCGTGGAAGAGTGTACATACTTCTAGGGTGTAAATACTTCATGGGGTATAAACATGGCTGAAAGTAAAAGACCTCTGAATCAGGAAGATAATGAGGCTCCACAACCAACACATTGCGTGTAGTTGTTCTATACAATTGGTTGATTTCCTCTAAGTTTAGGCAAGTGGGTTCTACAAACCTTTCCCCTTCTGATGGGTCTAATGGCGCGATCACCCTGTATTCCCCTGACTCAAATGTCATTTTCCTTGTCTTCAAGTTGATTATGGCCTAGTTTTCAAACATCCAATCCAGACCAAGAAATGTTGGATATGGTGTTGTGTCGTCCACTATTTCAATGACTTCAAAATCTTCTTTGGTGTGCACTCCATCCAGGTCTACTGTCACTCCTTTCAGTCTACCGATTGGTAGGACTTTGTGTTGGTTTTCTAGTTTCAGTTGAACAGGTGAATATCCTAATGTGGGCTCTCCCATGCATTTCCATGTCTTCTTTGGTAATACATTTACTTAAGATCCTAGATCCAATATGATATCCCCCATGTTGAAATCTCTAATATTGGCATTCCGTCTGAATTCCCTACTTGTTCTTCTCCTTGTATGTAGGTGATTGACTATCTTTTGTTCTATTTTTCCTTCCATCTCTATACTACATCGTTCTATTATGTTTTGCAATATTTTGACAGATGATGGATCATTTAATACTTTGACACATGATTGCAAAAAGCCTTTGAATGTAATTACTTGTCCCATGGATTGCATCTCATTGGTATGATCCAATAAATGAGGCATATCGTATTCTGGCGCTTCCTTTCTTTGTTGTGCAGTTGAAGTCGATGCCACGTATTCCTTCTGAAATTATTGTCGAGCTTCCTTAAATATATCCTTCTCATTCTATGTGTCAAACTACCTCCCATGTATTGACGTTCTTCTTCACCCACTGGTGTTGTACTGGCTCTTGTTGATATGCGTTTTTCCCTGGTTTGGCTCCTCCATGGGTAACTATGTTGATGTTTTGTCCTTCATCCCTTTCTTCGGATGAGATCCACTGAAAATTATGGTTTTTCTAGTTCCTCTTTTCATGGATCTTTACTAATAGTGTTGGACATTCTTCCGTATCATGGTCCGATGCACGAAAATACATACATGTTGTTGGTGGAAGTGGAGATTCCCTTGCATAACGTCCTATTTGTTGGAAATTGTGACATACCATTGGTCCTCTACCTCATCCAAAACTACCTCTTTCTCGTCCTCCACCTCTGTAGCCTGCTCGATCTCCTCTCGGCACATTATACTGATGCGCCTGATTGTACTGCACAATATTTTACTGAGCTTGCATTGTGTTGTACTGTGGCTACGTAGTATTATATGGTTGTTGTGCAATATTATATTGTTGTTGCGCAGTGTTGTATGGAGATGGAACTTGGTTAAATTGTGATGCGTATTTCCCAGTAATCATTTTGGTCAGCACTATATATGTATCTGATGTCCTTTCTCGCATAAACTCCATAGTTCTACAATATTTTTCATCGTGGCCCATTGACTTGCAAAAATTGCAATACGAACTCTTTGGGACTGTCTAGTATTGTTGCATCATTGAGAAGTGATATGGATCTTGACCTTGTTTCTTGCAGATTTCACACCATAGTCCTCATGTTGGTAATGGATTTGGCATCCTGCTTCCATATATTGCACGAATGTTGGACATTCGTTCTTGTGGTGCCCTTTTGTCCTACATGTGGTGCACCAAATGAATTCTCAATTTTCCTTACTCTTATTCTGGTTTAGCTGGAATGTTAAGTTCTTCAGATCCTCCTTCAGTTCTTCAATGGCTGGATCCGTCTATTGATACTAGTTTTCTTCTAGTTGTAGGGTTTCGTGCAGATCCTTTTCCTGCATCTAGAACTTTTTTTGCAATGGATATTTTAAGTGTGGTAGCAGTTAATTGATTAACAGGTGTCGATGTTGCATATCGGTCATAAGATATTTCAACTTTACTTTTAAACGCTTAAATCATTGGTCAATTTCCCAAACAAATTCAATTGGTTTCTGTCGGATTTGTATCATCTCATTCATGTATTGATCCTCTGATCTCGACTTCTGGAACTCATTAATCAGTAACTTCTTAATGTATTTCAATTTCCTTGTCATTCTAGGTGCATTGTTTGTGCCTAAATTCATGTACCAGTCTAGTGCGCAATCTCTTAGCATAATAGCTAACTGCACCAGTTTGGTATCTTCATCAGTAATCTGTTTTTCTTCCCAGATCTTTGCACAAATGAACAAGTGTTTCTCAGGGTCTTCTACTCCTTCTCCTTTGAATTCTGGTAACCTAATGGTGGGATTGTGTCCTGCCATTCTGAACGTTGAACTACTACCTCCACACGGTGTAGATACTTGATTAGTGTTGCCTGAACTGGCTCATCCAGTTGTTGTTCCTTGTGTAGATGTAATTCCTACTGTCTGACTTCTTCCAAACTTAGGTTGTCTAAACGATGGTGTTCTCTTTGGTGTATTAGTCACACATGGGTTTATGGGTTCCACACTGACATTAATATGGATAGGATTGTTGCCTTCTCTTCCCATTCTTGGACCTCTTTTCTTCATCTCATATGTTGCGTGCAAGATTTCCTCAATCTGCTCCTGTTGGTATTTACTCTTCCTTTCTTACCATCTGAGCTCTTGACCCAAGGTTCATGTATTTTGGGTTTCCATAAAATCCTATAAAACTATCGGCCCTCCTGGTAAACCAGAAGGAAACACAGCACACAAAATGTGTTGTGAAGTCTCACCCGAGATATCTTTAAATGGGTGGTTGTAAGACTCAGATGTTTACAGCCTAGGATTAAGTATGAGATAGGAGATCATTAATCATAGCCATCTACTATAAATTGTGATTGTAATCTATTATTATTCATGATTATGCACTATCTTCCACATTTTATTCCCTTAACATCACAACCATATTTCATAACAATATAATAACTCATTCATTCATTAAACACAACAAGTAACTGCTAAAAGAAGACAAATATATACATGCATTCATCACATTACACATATATTACCGTGGTTCACCCCCTCCTGGGATACGTCCACAAATATTTGGCTCTTGGATCTTTTATTATGGTAGTTGTTCATCTCAAGCACTGCATGCTTACAATTTGCCTTAGATGGGTAAGATCTATATGAGGCGAACTAGATCATCCCAGGCTCCTCAGCCTGCGATCTAATCCTCAGATATTCCTTCTCTCCTCTCCTCTAGCTCAAAAATTTAAAATATAGTTCATAACCACATTACATATCGCATCAACTCGTACATATCTATGATGGAACAATACAAAACTGAACTAACAAGGAACCCCCTATGATACCTACGTATCTATATTTATACATTTCGGGCTCTTCAACCATTTTCAATATATTACCAAAACCCTAACCCTACCGATGTTAGGTCTTCCTCCCATGTGTGCTTGTTGTTCTTCGTTCTAGTTGTCGCTTTCCTTGTGCACACTTTCTTGTATGTGCGTGTTCTGTGTTTTCCTCCAGCTGTTACTTCAGTTTCTGCACGCTTTCTTTCCCCATGATCATCCTTCTTTCCAGTTCAGCCATCCTTCTTTCCACTTCAGCCTACTGCCAATAGGCCCCCAACACTAACATGTGGCTCATCCCAAGCCACCTAATCCTTCTGATCTTCCTCAATCTCCTTGGTGATCATTTGGAACTTTTACTTGAGCTTTGTTGTTTGTGTCAGTGCCTGCACGGTCTTCTCCTTGATTGTTCCCATGACCTGGACTACCACTTCATCATTGATCAATCCTGCACATTATTCCTAGGTCTATTCTATCTTTGTCATAACTACCTCTTCCTGTGTGAGTACTTCTGCTACCCATTCCTACAATGGTTGTATTTGAGCCCGACGCTCATGTTTTTGTGTTTGTGCAGTGATAATTTTTACTTGCATCTTCTTCATATCCTACGTCCGTTTGACTCTTTCTAGGATTGGTATGGTATTGTGCTTCTTCTTGATCTCTTGGATCATTGCATTGATTCTTTCCTCTTCCTTGTCCCACCATTGGACCTGTGGATACTCCTCCAACCTTGTCCAAAGTTACGGTGCTTTATCGAACAAGTCATATGTTGTGCTAACATGTTTCTCTATCTCTTGCAGCTCTGCTATTTCTTCCTTCTTCCTTTGCTCCTTCAGTACTGGGGGAGTGGTGGGTATGAGTTGTTCTCTGATATTCTCTATCTCCTTATGATATTGCTCGATGGCCTGCATAATCTAATCAATCTTTTATGCTACTAGAAGTTCATTCCCTTGCGCGGTGTTTGGAAGTTTCTAAAAAATTCCTCCTACTCTGTGTTCCAGTTCATTCATGCATTCTCTTTCCTCCTGAGTTTTGAACTTGGACTGCTCACAAAAATTTTCTAGCGCCTCCCACTTTTTTGTTGCTTGTTGTAACTCAACTAATTCTCTGTGTGCATGAGACTATACCTCATGGTCGATGCTAACCTACAACCTGTGTAGTTCCCTTTATGGAATCCGCGTCAAGACCAATTGGATGTGGTTTAAACCCTTCAAGGGTGTTTTCCCCATGATTTCATCCATGCACAACATGTTAGGTGTGATGTAGACCATTGTGTTTGCATGTTGTAATGAGTGGACTAGATCTCTTTATTCTACCTCTACTCTTTTCTTCAGCCTGTGGTGTTGATGGATCTATGCCCCTGCTGCTTCTTTCTATCTGTACTTCCCATAATTTCTTAAGGAACTGTCCCATTTCTACTAACACTTTTTGTTGTTTGTCCCTGTGATGTGTTGCATGGTTGAATTCCTCTGCTAGACAATCCTAGACCATTATGGCGATCATTTCCCCATCATCCTCTGTGATCGTATAGTATGGTGATGTTCATTATTCCTTTGATTTCTTGTGTGCACCTCCTACCTGCGTGGCTGGTCTCTTGTTTCCCCCTAGTTCATGTGTGTTGGGATTTGGGGTAGTCTCTTGCACTCCCTCAATCTATTTCTATTGTTCGTTAGTCAGATGTGTATTCTCCTTCTTTCCCTTCTGGGTTCTTGTCTTATTTGGCCCTTCGTCTATCTGTGTTGGCTTTCTTTGGCCCGTTCTTGGTCTCTTGGGTACTTGGATTTCTGGAGGCTATGTTTATTCATCCTCTACCTCTTCCTCTGTTGTTCTTTGCAGTACTTCCTAGGTAATGGTTGGGATCCTTCATTCGTTGGGCCATTCGTTGATGAACATCTTGATATCACCCTCTATGATGTAGTAGCGCATCAGTAGCCATTGTTTAGCCGGATCCTGCCTTGCCTATATCCACATTGTTTGTCGTGTGGCCTAGAAATATGCGATGCCCACATATCGCGCGACAGCCTCTGGTGTTATTCTCCACAATCGGCTTGTTGGCCCTTGACCAAGTTGTGGGAGATACTTTGTCATATCTGACCATTTTTGGGACTTCGATGCCCTATCGAAGGAAGTACGCAAGACGAAGCAGAGATCACGGTATCTCGGTCCACATTTGGGCCCCTTTTTAGGGTTTGGGTTAATGTAATGGGAAAGGGATGTCGGCCCATGGGTTTACCCACGCTTAAGCCCACTTTTGTATATATAATAGATGTCTAGGCAAGGTAGAAGAGAGCCGATGTCTTAGTGCTAGTAATTATATCTGTGTGATCGGATGTGGATTGCAAATGCTCTATGCATGATTGTAAGAGACTTGCATAGCTAAGTGCAAGTTGTTGTAGGAGGTTGTGAAAGGATTTGTGCTGAAGTGCAAGGAACAAGGATCTAGCGAGTTGCACAAATATTATGTCCTGTGCAGAGTAAGGATTGTTGAGGCTCTGTGTTGTAACTACTTGACCGAGATAATAAAGAAGAAGAGTTGGTGGATGTAGCCCCAGGGTGGGGGTGAACCACGTAAATCTGTGTGTGATTCTTTGTTCTTTGATTCAATGTGTTTACTTCTTCTTCTGCTAAGTGATTTGATATTTTCAGGAAGATCTGCTTGTGCTTTGTGTTCCTAGATGTGTATGAATGTTAGATTTGATGTGCATGAAGATGCTTAGTGTTGATCTATTGGATTTGATCTAGCTTACTGTTGCTAAGTGCTTGAATACTATAGATTAGTGTGAATGTTGCGAAGCTCTGTCTTATAAGAGAAGTGGTTGTTGAATGTATCTTGAGGACTAACGGTGTTAAGTTCTCTAGTAAGTTATATAATCACAGATCTGTGTCCCATATAAGGTTGCATACACCTAATTCTTGCAACCACCCCTGCCCCTACCTCGGGTGAGACTTCATCTGCTTCGTAGGTGTTGTCGAAAGGGCCGATAGTTAGGGTTTTATTGGTGCGTTGTTGTAGCGTTGAACCCTGGGTCTGCCCCTATGCCAACATGACTGATGGATTCCTATATGTCTCGTAGTTATGCTTCAAATATGATCCCATTCTCCCTCTTAGGCCTAACATTCTTCCTGGCTCTCAGCAATAGATACCTCACTCCCGTTGGCTATGGTCTGGTACAAAAAACTAC
The DNA here is from genome assembly GCA_009831015.1 of Picea engelmannii. Lineage (NCBI taxonomy): Eukaryota > Viridiplantae > Streptophyta > Pinopsida > Pinales > Pinaceae > Picea > Picea engelmannii. The sequence continues at coordinate 454,485 of ML780717.1, forward strand.
ATACCCTGGTTCTCGCCATCCCATGAAGGCCATTAAGGTAATCAACCATGAGTAATGGAACTTTGTGCCTAGATATTGTGTATCCTTTCATTCCTCTTGGAATAAGTTCAATAAGTATGGCGCCTAGATCATTGAGGTCAATTCTACGCACTAGGCTGCAATTGCAATGACTCCAGCTGGTACTTCCTCTCTATGGCATTTTCTTAGCAACTTGTAGGCTAATATTTTTGTGCCCAACCGTGTGGCTACATTATTTATTCATTTGATAATTATGCCTCTCGTCCCCCTGGCAGTGCCATAAGTCTTCTTCATTTCTTCAGCCAGTGCTTTGTCCTTGGATTTGTCGTCCAGAACCAATGTGGGATCCATACCCCGAATTGGTAATCCTATTAATTGCGCAATAAGCTCAACAGTTATGGGGACGGGTGTGTCCATCTATATGTCCCCTCCATGTGTCACTACTAATAGTTGCTTGACCCATGTTGTTGCATTCTAGCCTCTACCAAAATGTGGTAGGTTCAACAAAACTAAGATTCTCATTTTCTCTAGCCTACTTTCCCACTGGTATGTCTGGTTAATCGTTTGTCCAAGCTCAGTTGTGCCTATGGTCTATATAAAGACCCTATGTGCAAGTTCTGGGAACTTGGCTTCATCTGCTACATCATGGTCTAAATATTTGAGCTTCCCAACATGACCCAGTAGCTTTGGTCCTACCTGTACCCCAACTGGTATGTGTGGTAGAACAATTTTTGTTGTAGGTTTCTTGCAGGGTGATCTTGGTATCTGTATTTTATCTTTCTGTTGTGGTGGATGGCTCGAAGTTCCAGTAGCTTTAGGTTGCTCCCCCATAAGACATTCTGGCCAAGCCAAGAAATATTCAGTGGTATCCCCTGTTGGGTGTTCTGAGATGGTCGTTTGAGACCCATCTGGCTGCACTGCTGCTTATAGATTCTATGTTGTTCCATTAACTTCCAGGGCTTCTTCAGTGCTCTCTGGTTGCACCTCTTTTTAGGTTTCTTCTTCCTGGATATGAGGTTGTTGTGTCACTGCTGGCGTATCTACTTTCATGGCCTCTACTTATGGTTGTTAAATCTCTTCCAATATCATTGTGTAATTCACCGGTATCATCTCTGGGGATGGGATTTCGTTGATATCGACGATATCTAGTTGTTTTTGTTCATTCTCTTCCAACAATCCTCGTGACCTAGTTTGAACCCTGGTCAGTCTCACACTTTGGCTTGCTTCTGCTGGCTTCGGTGGTGCCATAGCCGTGACCGTCAAATGTTTGTTGTGTTTGAATGACTTATGTGCTCTCTGTAGCCTCGCTCTATGCACTCTAGCTTCTATTTCTCTCTATCTATTCTCCTTTTGCGAATAGACTAGTTGCTCCACTACTCGTGTGTTGTATCAGGTTTCCATGAAGCTCATCGAGGATGCTTCCTCCATTATGGTTTTAATGCACCATAACTGTGGGTACAATGCATCTGCGGTGGTTTCATACTTTCCATTACTCTTGATTTCCCATCTCCAGTTGGCGCGATTAATGTGATGTCCCATCGGTCCTTGTCGTCCTTTAATTATGCCTAGTGTTGTCCTATCATACTGCTTTTGTCAACTTTCCTTTTCCCACTTATTTCCCTTTGTATATAACCGTTGTCCTCGCCTTTGCCGAATTCATGTTTCTAACTTCATGTGGCCTTTCTATCTCTGGCATACTGTGCCTTCTTTAGTTTTTTTTTTATTGTTATCATTTTGATTTTTTATTTTTTTTACTGCCCGATAGGTGGTCCACTGTCCTTATACAGCTTCAGTTGGCTCCCATTGATCATTCCTCTGAGTTTTGTGCATGCTAAATCTATTAACTGTACAAATCCTCTGTTTGTGACAGATTTTACTTCGTATGGTCGAAACCAATGCATTCTAAGTTTTCCCAGGTGCTGAAATGATTTACTTTCATACATCAATACTAGATCTCCTTCCTTGAACATTTTCTTCTTGATGTGTCGATTGTGCCAAGATATTTCTCTTGCTTTATGCACTTGTTCATGGAATCCTGCCAAGATTCGATCTTCCTCCATGGTCAATAACTGATTCAGTCTCTCTTATACTACGCCTCGTTATGTCATTTGTGTGATAGCTTCTACACGCAAGCTGGGTACTAAAAACTCTAATGGCACTACTACTTCTGGGCTATAAACCAGTTTCAATTATGTGTTCCCTGTTAGCATTTTTCATGTAGTCCTATATGCCCATAATACTGCTGGTAATTTGAGGTCCCATTCATCTCTGTTGACGTTACAAATCGTTGTCAGTGCATTCTCCAGAATTTTGTTGAAGGCTTCCACTGTGCCATTTGCCTGTGGATGATACAGTGTGCTCTTCTGTTGATGGACTTCAAACTCTTTAGTCATCACACAGATGGTGTTGTTTATGAAGTGTGTGCCTTGGTCGCTCATCAAAACTCTTGGGCACCCAAATATAGTGATTACTTGTTCAAACGAAATGTGTGTTGTTGTCTCTGCGCTGCAATATTTTACTGGTGCGGCTTCCGCCCATCTTGTTAAATATTTCATCGCAGTGATGATGTACCTTTCCCCTATTCTTTTAGCTAGTGGGTTAATTGGTCCCACAAAGTCTATTTCCCATTTGTCAAATTCTTGTAATGTTACTTGTGGTGGTAGTGGCATCTCGTCTCTTCTGTTGGGTTTTCCTAACCTTTGAAAGACATCACATCTTTGATAGTACTCCTTCAAGTCTCTGTGAATCATTGGCCACCATAGTCTTTCCTTCAAGTTGGCCACCATAGTTGGCCACTTATTCTTACCTTTATCCATGGACAAAGCTTTGAGATCTTACCTCTTTTCTTCAGATCTGACCTCTATTCTTAGCACAGAGCTATACAGTTCAAGTAGAATACTTCGCACTAAGGCAACAGATCTACACACAGAGATTTCTTTATTTCCTTCAATTCCCAGCAATCAAAGTTTCAGGTCCCGGCAACGGAACCATTTGTTGGCATAGGGGCAGACCCATCGTTCAACACTACAACAACGCACCAACAAAACCCTAATTACCATCCCTTTTGGCAACACCTGCGAAGCAGATGAAGTGTCACCCAAGGTAGAGGCAAGGGTGGTTGCAGGACTCCAATGTCTACAACCTTAGCTAGGACACAGATATCTAATTACAACACCTTAAAAAGAAATTAGCAGTTACAGTTCATTAATATTCAACATAAGTTACTGCGCAGCTAAACCCTAACAATAGATCAACGTAGTATTCACACAGATACAATATAATCAAGCACTAAGCACAACAACACAAGTCAGGTCTAACATTCATTCACGTTATTCAGCTCTAAGATATCATATCATATTCATCTAACATACATTAGCGCACTAATCATTTAACCACATAAACAAGAGAACAACCATAAATCACATAGCAACTACAAAACGGATATACTTGGTTCACCCCCACCCTGGGGCTACGTCCACCAACTATTCTTATTTATTTCAATCTATCAATATTCTACATGCACAAAGCCATGATATCTTACTCCACAGAGGACAAGAGATCTGTGCACCTCGCTAGATCCTCCTTCCATGTATTATAGCACAAAGCCTTCCACAGTCTCTTACAATCACCTGCACTTAGCTCTGTAAGTCTCACACAGTATGCATAAAGCAATTACAATTACCACTTGCACTTAGAAATTAACACTTGGCACTTAACACATTAGCGATTTCTTCTTACATTACCTAGATATCTATTTATACATTAAAAAATGGGCCTAAACATGGGTAAACACATGGGCCGAAATCCCATACCTGTTATATAATCTCAAAACCCAAAAAGTCCCTAAAAAAGGGGTCGAGATCCTGCGATCTCTTCTTCGACTTGTGCTCTGTCTTCGACATCCTGTCGAAGTCCCAAAGTAGGTCAAACAAGACCAAGGATCCTCAAAACTTGGTCAAGGGCCCACATGCCCCCAAAACTCACAAGTGACTCATCTCGAGTCACTCTGATCTGGGTAGATGTGCTTCGAAAGCCTTGAGCTTGGCTCGAGCTACTTCGACCTGTTGTTGCGCCAGGACCTCCTAATCGACGAACTCTTGCATAACTGCTTCATCAATAGGTCCCTCTAAACATTGTTTGACTTCAACGACTACTTGTTCCAACTATGTTCCTCGGCCTTCAATATCCTCAAACAGTTGGCAAGCTTCATCCTGGACTAATTGGAGCCTTTGAGTCACTTCCATGACTTTTCTCTGAATGGTGTGGACCTGTTGTTGAGCAGTGCACTGTTCTTGGGATCACTTCATCCTTTCAACTACTGACAGGAGCTTCAACTACACCTGTACTATTTCTTATTTTTTCTTTGCCTCCTAGAGCTGTGACTCCAGTACCTTCAGCTCAGTATCTTCAGTGAGTCGCTCATAATTATGTGTGTTGAGAGAACTTAATTGTTTGCATTCTAGAGCGAATGCTCTGATCCTCTTGACTGCGCTCTGGGAAGTAGCTTCTCTTTGATATTGCATGTCCTTCGGGGTACTTGGCATTGTTCATAGATCGAGGTCTATGATTCTTTGTTGAAGCTGTTGGATAGCTTCCGCAAGATGCTCTACTTAGTGTTCCACTGGGTCTTCCTCCTTTTTCTCTAAGCCTGTCATAGAGCGAAGTGCTTGTTGGACAACTGAGAGGGGGGGGGGTGAATCAGTTGTTACCATGCTTAAACAATTATGCTTCTTTTAAGCTCTTTGCAGAAACACTGAATGATTATCACAATAATGCAAAGAAATAAACAATGGCACATTCAGCATCAGTCACATATATGAGAAGCACAGAGATAGATGTTTCCCGAGGAAACCCATACAGGGTAAAAACCTCTTTTCTTTATATGATAAGTAATAGTTACATTCTTTACATTATCATACATATGAGCACCAACTCATAATGAGGCTACAACCTCTGTTTTGCAAGCTGCAACTTGCTGAGAGCACCAACTCTCTGTTTTCTCTAGCACCCACTAGAAGGAAGTACCAACTCCCTAGTTTCTCTATCACCAACTAGAAGGAAGCACCAACTCCCTAGTTTCTCTAGTGCCAACTATAAGGAAGCACCAACTCCCTGAGTGTTTCCAGCACCAACTGGACGGAAGCACCAACTTTCAATCATACAGGCACCAACCTGTATAACAGAGAATAAGAGTTCTCCCTTGTACCACCCTGCCACCCTAGTTTCTTCGGCTGCAACCAGATGGAAGCTACAACTCCCTATGTTCAAGCACCCACTTGAACCTATGAGGACAAAAATCCTCCCTAGCACCTCCCAACCACCCTAAAACATAAATCTTTGCTACTAAAACTTATTACAGTGATATAATGTTCAACAATGGCTTACCAGACTCATCACTGTTCTGCTGCATTTTGTTGCCCTGTCTGCCTCACTGCCTTCCTGCACACATGACTTCCGTTGTCTGTTCTTCTACCATTTATACTCTCTGCACCATGTCCCTTCCATGCAACCTTCCTCTACTGTGTATTTCTACTCCTGCGCTCTGCCTCCTTGCTCACACTTCAATCCTTCTACACAATGACCACAACAACTCCAACAGCAACAACAACCTCATCTCTTCTCTGTACCGTGTACTTATAGCTTATGTGCACCTTGTGCATGCAATGTGTGCAATGCCTTTGCATACTCACACAACACCGATATCCTCCACCTCTCGAGTGCTCTGCCTGATCATCATGGTAACTCTTCAGCTTCTCTGGTAGTTTTCCCACGCATTCAGCATCACTGGGTGTTATGCTGAGATTCTCCAGCCTCTCTGGCACAGTCGAGCTTATCCTTTCTATTTCAGTTACAGGCTCCAACCCTCATCCAGCTATCAATTTCCTCCACAAATCGTCTTCATTCCATTGGCAGATTCCTTATAACTCTTCATCTCCTCTGGAAATCACACAGAAGTCTCTTCGCATCCTCTGGTAGAAACCATCAATGGTTTCTAGTAGTTACACTGTGAGGATCAATATTATCCCTTCGATCATGCTCATGTTCACCTGCACCGTTGGATTGATTCCATGGGATTTTTTCATTTATTTCGACATTTTAGCATTCGACAATTTGGTGTTCGTGTGACCGTGCATCTCGACATTCCCAGTCGCGATCCCCAAAATGGAGCTTGGTTGCTCTAGCTCTTTCCTCCATCTCTCGCTGATGTGACCAAAGCCTTATGCATAAGGCGCTTTCGCGATTTTGCATTTTGTGAGTCTGGAGATGAGGCATCTCGACTCTCCAAGTTGTGATCCCCGATACCCCAAAATGGTGTGGGATCAACGGTCCTGATCAACACTTGATCTGATGGTTCATATCATTTCACGATTTTGCATATCGAAATTTCGACATTCCTGTGGTGAATGTTCTTGTCACTTCCAAATCCCGATCCATGAAACTCTGTAAAGAAGTCATATCAATGGTCCAGATCACATCTTGATATGACGGTTGTAATTACATCGTGATTTCGCATATCGCAATATCGGAATTTGTGTTGCATTGTTTCTTTGACATCTCCAACACGTGATCCTCGAAACTCCGACATGGTGTAAGTTTGCTGACGTCACATGTGTTAAACAACTGCCACGTATCACCCTGATTCGTGACTTACATGTGCTTGGAATGTTGAATCAGTCTGACACTTGTCATTACCTAGTTGTGCCACATGTTCTTAGCTAACGTGGTTTGCTGACGTGAGTCAGATCGATGGTCCAGATGTGATCTTGATTTGACGGCTCAGACTAAGTCGCGATTTCGCATATTGCAAAATCGGGATTTCTATGGATGATATTACTTGTCATATCCAACTCTCAATCCCTGAAATTCTGACAGGGAGTCGAATCAACGGTCCAAATAACCCCCTGAGATGGACGGTCCTCCTACTTTCGGGATTTTGTGAGCCCTGTACTCCTTGCACTTTAAAGATCGTGCATGTTCTCCTCGATCCAACGGTGGTCGAACCTTGTGCTCAAATCTAATGCCTAAGATCTATCCTCCTCTTCAGCATGCTCTTCTTGTCTATATTCAAATCTGACGGCCCTCATTCTGTCGAGAATTTTGGATGGGATCCAATGATCAGAAATGCTGCACAAACTTTACGGGACTTCATCATGCATGATCAACAGTTTAGATCAATCCTTGATTTGATGACTAAGGATTGTTTCGTTTAGACAATTGTTGCGTTGTTGGTCTTCCTGAATATCACTGCGCTGCTGATCATCGCTATTGTACTCAAGCCATCATCATTGTTGTACTTTCCATCAATGAAAAGCATGCCATGTGTGTATAACATACCAAACATCCTCTGCATTATCTCTTCTAATCTTATCGAGGTTGCTCTGCAGCGTCTTCCCAAAATACTTATGGTGCCCATTTGTTACATTTTTCCTATACTCATGCCATATTCATTGTATACTTGCCATAAATGACAAGCATATGCTACCTGTTAAACATTTACAGCAATCTCCCCCTTTGGCATTGATGGCAACAAAGGCACCCAGATTCTTTTCTGCCCCTTTGACATAAATGTCAAAGAGAACATTCTCCCCCTGAGCTGTTGCAGTATTTTAGGAGGTATCAGATATTAAATCATTGCAAACTCCCCCTGACAAGATGGACTCTTTCATTTGAGGCCTACAGTGTATTTATATCTAAACTAGAGTCTTCTCTTTCTGATTCTTGGACCTGTTCATCTTCATCTTCCACTGTATCCTCTGTGGAAAATTCAAAATTGCTCACCTCTCTTACTCGGACTCCTTTATCAATCTTCTCATGAGTGGATGACTCCCCCTGTCACTATTATCTCTGTGCTTTTGACTATTTTCCCCCTTTGTTCCTAAAAGGTTAACTTTCCTTGACAAGGTATTTCCTCTTGTTGTCTCTACAGGATGTCATGTGTATCATATTGTACATCAGAATGTTGTTGTCCTACTTGAACACTGTGCAATTGTAACTTGTACCTTTTAAATAGCCCTTGGATCTCCCCATTGAATCTCATCAATCTCTATTACTACAATTTTCATTTTTCTTCCATGATGCATTCAATCCAAGGTTTGTATGTCCATATTCAATCACAAGAGAAAACTACTACACCCACTCTCACGCCTGCTTTTCTTTCTCACAAATGAAGGACCTATAGCAGGTTTCTTAGGAGAACTGATTTCAACCTTGTTGAGTTTAATACCAGATTTGTCATTTGGTGATCTCTGGCTATCCAAGACCTTGTCTAGAGTCATGGATCTGCTCAAGAACTTGATTTGGGTGTCTTCCTTCTCAACCTTCAAGACTTATGCTTCCTGTTTATGACATGGTTCTTCTCCTACTTCTTTCGTGGGATAAATGTTGACTGAGCATTCTTTTATTGTATCTGAATCTTCTTCTTTACTTGCAGGGGAGGATTCAACATCAACATTATTGTTTTCCCTTATACTGTTATTCACCATTTGTCCTGAGTTTACATTTACCTTACATTCTTTGGATGTGAGCACCTCTTCACTGCCTCTGTCACACTTTTGACTTGAACTGAGCGAATTATGTTTCAGACCATCCACAAGAAGAACGTACTAGGCATCTCCTTTGTCATTACTCAAACTCACCATCCCTCTATCCTTGATTTTACCTGGTTCATCATTTTCAAGGATCACATTTTCTGTTTTTCTTTTACTTATGCATAGAAGCTTATCCATGTCTCCAGTCATGTGTTTGCAACATCCACTTTCTATATTCCTGGAGGCCTTTTGTTTTTGAATTGAAAGTGCTAGATCACATTTTTCAATATCTTTCCTTTTCCATGTGCTGACCTTTTTATCTAATAACTTTATCCTTGGGTCTGCTTTGTAATTCTTCAGATGGCAGTTTTCCACTTTGTGGCCAAAGTTGCGACAGTTATAACATTCAATCTCATTGTTCAATAGGTCAAAGTTGTAGTTGCAACGTTGTCTGCTCATTGATTGTTTATTAATCCTTGACCTCCTCAGATGCATGTCTCTAGACTTAATTTGGCAATTTGCAATATGTGATGATTTGTTACTTTGTTGTATCATTCTTTGTTGTGGAAGATATTTATTCCTTGGAAATATTAATTGCTCATGTCTAAGACTTAAGGAACAATTTACAGCTTTGTGACTAAAGTTAGAACAGTAGAAGCAATATCCATAGAAAAATTCTTTGTACCTGGAAAATGGTTGTCTTCTTTGAGCAAATTGATTTATTTCATGTTGATGATGTCTTTGAGCAGGGACAACATTATTTCTTTGTTCTATAGATTCAGTCCTGGCACTTTTTCCTTTACTTGTCCTGGGTGGTTGATTGTCTTCCTTTGTTTCTGCAGGTTTGTTATTGTCATTGGTTGTCGATTTGACATGGACACTAGCTTTGACAAACTTGATGGGTTCTTTGTTTCTTGGTTGACCACTACTTGATCCATATTCATAACCCAAACTAGTTTTAAGCTTTGGATTCCTTTGCTGATTCAGAATGGTGGCTAATCCTTCTGAGGCTTTGATACTTGACAGATTCTGATGATACAAGGCTTGAAACTTCTCCATCTCTTTCCTATTTTTCACTACTTCTTCTTACAGGGCTTCATATCTTGCCCTCTTTTCTGATAGCTGATGTTTTAGAATATCCTCGATTTTCTTTGCCTCTTCTAATTTCACTTTTAGCAGGGTAAGGTCTTCATCAGGCTGTTTACTGTCTTTCTTGAACTGTATCAGCAATTGTTTTTGCTTTATGTTCTTAATTCTGAGTCTGTCAATCTCTTCCAGTGCACTGATCAGTTCTCCTTCCATATCAACCACAGCTTCTTCATCATTCTCATCACTTCCTGTGCTTTCATTATCATAATCCTCTTTGGCCATAAGAATGAAGTCATTTACCTTATCTACACAGGAAGAGTCAGTATCGGTTTCTTCTTAGGAGTCATCATTGTTTACACATAAACTTTTCTTTTTATCAAATCTCCTGGATTTGTGCTTCTCTTCACCTTCATAGTTATGATCATGTTTCGTGTGTGGACATTTATTTGCAAAATGACCTATCTTACCACAGTTGAAACATTTGAAGGGAAGCTTACCTTGGTACTTTCCTGATCCTTTCGTTAGTCTTCTCACGATTTTTTCTTCAATTTCATCAGGCTTGGAATCTTCATTCTTATCTTCTTTAAATGATGCTTCTCTAGAGGTGGGTTTATCTATATCTATCCTCATCTCATATGCAGTCAATGTTCCTAGAAGTTGATCAAAGGACAAAGTCTTTATATCATTAAGTTCTTCTATAGCTGACACCTTTGGGTTGAACTTATTTGGCAGAGATATCAAAATTTTATGAACTAAAGAGGGTTCCTCAATATTTTCACCAAGTGCTTTCATTGCATTTACTAGTTCTTCAACTCTCAGAAAATAATTCCCAATGGTTTCATCTTCTTTCATCTGTAGCTTTTCAAACTGTACTCTGTAGGTTTGAAGCTTGGCATCTTTCACCTTCTCATTACCTTCATAACTGTTAATGAGTTTGTCCCACATTTCCTTTGCAGTTTGAAGATGCATCACCTTCATAAACTCAACTTCTGCAAGTCCATTCAAGATAGTGTTCATTCCCTTAGAATTAAAGATAAATTCTAACTTATCATCTTTGGAAGCTAGCACAACAGGATTTATGTATCCAGTCTCTACTACATCCCAGACATCAGCTCCTAAGGCCATTAGGTATGTTCTCATTCTAACCTTCAAGAAGGAAAAATTCGTTCCATCAAATAGAGGAGGCCTAGTGACTGAAGTCCCTTCATGGATTGTCATGTTTAAGCTCTAGGATCTACCCTTAGATAAAAAGGGGGCCTGCTATGATACCAATTGTTGGACAACTGAGAGGGGGGGGTGAATCAGTTGTTACCATGCTTAAACAATTATGCTTCTTTTAAACTCTTTGCAGAAACACTGAATGATGATCACAATAATGCAGAGAAATAAACAATGGCACATTCAGCATCAGTCACATATATGAGAAGAACAAAGATAGATGTTTCCCGAGGAAACCCATATAGGGTAAAAACCTCTTTTTCTTTATATGATAAGTAATAGTTACATTCTTTACATTATCATACATATGAGCACCAACTCATAATGAGGCTACAACCTCTGTTTTGCAAGTTGAAACTTGCTGAGAGCACCAACTCTTTGTTTTCTCTAGCACCCACTAGAAGGAAGCACCAACTCCCTGTTTTCTCTAGCACCAACTAGAAGGAACCACCAACTCCCTGGTTTCTATAGCACCAACTAGAAGGAAGCACCAACTCCCTGAGTGTTTCCAACACCAACTGGACGGAAGCACAAACTTCCAATCATACAGGCACCAACCTATTTAACAGAGAACAAGAGTTCTCCCTTGCACCACCCTGCCACCCTGGTTTCTCTGGCTGCAACCAGATGGAAGCTACAAATCCATGTGTTCAAGCACCCACTTGAACCTATGAGGACAACAATCCTCCCTAGCACCTCCCAACCACCCTAAAACATAAATCTTTTCTACTGAAACCTATAATAGTGATATAATGTTCAACAATGGATTACCAGACTCATCACTGTTCTGCTGCATTTTGTTTCCCTGACTGCCTCACTGCCTTCCTGCACACATGACTTGCGCTGTCTGTTCTTCTACCATTTATACTCTCTGCACCATGTCCCTTCCATGCAACCTTCCTCTACTGTGTATTTCTACTCCTGCGCTCTGCCTCCTTGCTCACACTTCAATCCTTCTACACAGCGACCACAACAACTCCAACAACAACAGTAGCCTCATCTCTTCTCTGTACCGTGTACTTATAGCTTATGTGCACCTTGTGCATGCAATGTGCGTAATGCCTCTACATACTCACACCACACCGATATCCTCCACCTCTCAAGTGCTCTGCCTGATCATCATGGTAACTCTTCAGCTTCTCTGGCAGTTTTCCCACGCGTTCAGCATCACTGGGTGTTATGCTGAGATTCCTCAGCCTCTCTAGTAGTTGAGACTATTCATCTTCTCTGGCATAGTCAAGCTTATTCTTTTTGTTTCAGTTACAGGCTCCAACCCTCATCTAGCTATCGTATCAATGGTCCAGATCACATCTTGATCTGACGGTTGCAATTACATCGTGATTTCATATATCGCAATATCGGAATTCATGTTGCATTGTTTCTTTGACATATCCAACATGCGATCCTCGAAACTCCGACATGGTGTAAGTATGTTGACGTCACATGTGTTAAATAACTTCCACGTATCACCCTGATTCGTGACTTACATGTGCTTGGCATGTTGAATCAGTCTAACACTTGTCATTACCTGGTTGTGCCACGTGTTCCTAGCTGACGTGGTTTGCTGACGTGAGTCAGATCGACGGTCCAGATGTGATCTTTATTTGACGGCTCAGATTACATCGCGATTTTGCATATCGCGAAATCAAGATTTTTGTGGATGATATTACTTGTCATCTCCAATTCTCGATCCCCAAAATTCTGACAGGGAGTCGGATCAACGGTCCACATAACCCCCTGAGATGGACGATCCTCCTGCTTTCAGGATTTTGTGAGCCCTCTACTCCTTGCACTTTAAAGATCATGCAGGTTCTCCTCGATCCAACGGTGGTCGGACCGTGCGCTCAGATCTAACGCCTGAGATCTATCCTCCTCTTCAGTGCACTCTTCTTGTCTATATTCAAATCTGATGGCCCTCATTCTATCAGGAATTTTGGATGGGATCCAATGATCAGAAATGTTGCACAAACTTTACAGGACTTCATCATGCCTGATCAACAGTTTAGATCAATCCTCAATTTGACGACTGAGGATTGTTGCGTTTAGACAATTGTTGCATTGTTGGTCTTCCTGAATATCACTGCACTGTTGATCATCGTTGTTGTACTCAAGCCATCATCATTGTTGTACTTGCCTTCAATGACAAGAATACGTTGTGTGTAGAACATACCAAATATCCTCTACCCTATCTCTTCTGATCTTATCGAGGTTGCTCTGCAGCGTCTTCCCAAAATACTTATGGTGCTCGTCTGTTAAATTCTTCCTGTACTCATGCCATCTTCATTTCTGTACTTGCCATCAATGAAAAGCATATGCTACCTGTTAAACATTTCCAACAGTGCTCTACTGATTTCTTCTTTTACTCCCACCTTCTTTGTGAGAGACTTCTCTTTCTCTTGCTAGGTCTATGCTTTCTCTTCTTCAAACTTGGCTTGGAGGGCATCCTTCTCTTGCTGTGAAACTCGACGTTGCTCTATAACTACTTTTTGTACTTTCTTTAGGGCCTATGTGGCATGTTCAGTTTCTTCTTTTCCGCGATGAAGGTGAGCTTCAGCCACATCAGCTAGTTTGCAGAGTTGGGCAGGCTCATCTCCCAACTCAGGTGCTTCTGATGGTGGGGGTGCAGTGGATACTGCATGGTTATATTGAAGGGCATATTGCACCCCTCTGAGTTCAACCTCGATTCTATCATACATATCCTCCTACTTAGCTTCATGTTTTTGCAATATGTCCTATGAGACATCGACTACAATTGCGATGATAAAGTCGAAGTCATCCACATTGAGCACAGTATGCATCTTAGTCAAGGTGGCTCTGGATTTCTTTCAGAAAGTGGGTTTCATGGTAGAAACCTTCCTTTTCTTCAAGGGATTGGCCTCATCAGCAGGGTACCTAGGCAGTATTACTTCACCTTGCTTCTGTTGGTCTTCCTTACCATTTGTCTATTCTACTTCGTCATAACCCCCTTGTCCAGGTGATACTGAAACAGTGTCTTCCGATGTGTTGCTCAAGTTTTGGACCTCTTCGGTCTTTTTCATTATGTTGGGTCCAGGACAGTCCTTTGCTTTATGAGTGGTCTCAAGGCTATCGATTAGTTCAGGGTTTGACATTTCTGCGAGGATGAGGAGTTTTGTTGACCAATCCTTGGTGATGTCTTCAATGTCCTCCATAGTGAGCTTGTAGTACGATTGAAGCTCTTCTTTGTGCTCATATGTGTGTGCGGTGATATAAATGAAGTGTCGATCTACGCGAAACTTCATGAGGGATCAGAACCGATGCAGGGTGTTCAGCATCATGTGAGGGAAAACTTCGATTTCCCTCTTTAGCTAGAGATAATAGGAATGAAATCTCACATTCAACTTCCATTGTTTTCCCATATTGCTCGAGTACCAAAGCGTGGTGAACTTCGCAATGAGAAGCTCGAACGAATCAATGTCCAAGAAGGTCACACCTTCCGACATTTTCCAAGAGGTAAATGCGATGAGTATTAGGAACCAACTAAAGTGGAACTCATAGCCCTGATCCTGAGCTTCGAGGAAGTCTAATTCCAGCTGGTTGACCAAGTACTTCGCCCAGTTCATTTGGATCCTTCTACACATTTCCTAGCTAGGTCAACAACGAATCCTCTGACTTGAGTAGGTTGGTTCTTCCTCACTAGATTCCCTGTGATCAACTGGCAAGCCAGGCACACTGCACGATTATATATGGAAGCCACCTTGTAGCCTTGCGTTCCCTTTTCTACATCACCATAACTATCCTTCATTCTGTGTGCCAAGGCTCGATCAGAAGTCTTCCCTGGGTAGAAGTCTTGTGGCTCAGGTCCTTGCATGCTCAATCCGATGATCCTATGGATCAACGTCGGATCTACTGTAATGCATCTATATATCCATAGGTAACTGCCATGGTAACATGAGAGTAGGAGCTTAACACAGGCGTTAACCTCCCGGTGCCTTCCAAAGTGTGGGATCTTCATCACATTCAAGAGGGTGGACTGCGTGAGGTTCATAGTCCATGGCTAGGGGATTATTTTTGAGTTCTTCCCCTTTGTCATGGTCAGATACTTGTAAGGAGAAAGCATGTTGTAATTCTTTCAGTCATCTAGGTTGAATTCGTTGAACTTCAACATTGTGATGTTATCTTACTGCGTTCAGACTAGACGTATCCCCTTCGGGAGGTACGCAGTAACCATGGTGTAATAAAAGTCCCTCGGGACATTGTCACTACTCACCATGCCGACCAAAGGTGGGATGTAGTTAAGTAAGATGGTCAGGATTAACTTCACGTTTGCTAGATCATCTCTGTGCTTGGTTCTCTTTTCTACTACTCGTCAGGAAGGTTCAGATCTGCGAGCAGTCAATGGAGAGGCTTTCACTCCTCGCGTCGATGAAGCTTGAATTCCTAGAGACATCACTCTCTCAGCCATCATGTCAATTAAAACTTCCTCTACTGACTTCTCCACAACACTGAGCTCATCTGACATGCACACTCTTGATCGGAAAACTCGGGTGGATGAATGAGTGCTCAAAGCAATAGAATCAATGTCGATCTTTCTAATCATAGTGTGGCAGCAATGGGTTCTCTTGTTAGCTTTGATACAATTCACAAAAGTGTTCTCGGTGCAACAGTCAACGGACTAAGTAGACACAATGTAACATATCTCTTCAATGGATAAGAAGCTTTCCATTAATGCATTTATGTCCATTACGGTGCGGTCCCAACGGTCTGATGGCGAGCTTTCTCATCATAACTTTTGTTCTAACCATTCTGGAACGTCGATCCAATGGTTATAATTCTTCCAACGGTCATATTGCTTCGCCATGGTGAAGTTTCATGGGGCACTGTTATGATATCTTGGTGAAGTTCCAATTTTACAAATCTTCCTTCCGCGAAGTTCCCTTTGGACCCTTCTCTAACTTTTGAACCTTTGCTCTCTTCTTACTGAGTTTTCTATCCTTCTTCTCGGTGATATTCATCTCGGTATTCTTTTTTCCATTCTAATTCTTATCTTCTTTTGGCATAGCAACTTCGTGTTGTTGGGATTATTTCATAGCATTAGAGATTAATACTTATTCTTTATCTAGGGTAGGTGCTCTACTCGTCTGTGAGTCTTCTTGTGTTCTTTCAACTTCATGATCCAAGTTTCTAGTTCTCAGTAGATTCGATCTGTTCTTATGTTTTGCAATGAAGTGTGCTATCTTCCTAGTCATGAAATATTTTAATTCCTGTTTTCTCTAATCTAGGGCCTCGTCTTCTTTTCTTCAGGTCTAATCTTTCTCGATCGAGGTATTTCCTAATAACATGGTAAATGGAGCATTTTTCTCAATGAATCTAACAACCTCAAAATCTTCCTCCGTCGAAGCTCCATGAGCACTCATAGATACCTGGGTGAGTCTTCCACATAGGGTTATCATCTTTCCCCTGAATAATCCTACTCCTCCCAATGAAGGAGTCATATCAGGATTTCCTAAAGCTTCCCAAGTTCTTTCTGTCATGATATTTACCTGTGTTTCCTCATCCAGAACATAGTCTATGTCGAAGTATCCTATTCTTGCTTCTATGCATTCTTTTTCTTTGAATATCTCTGATAAGTTGATATCTCAATGATCTTTTAGGGTCTCTTTCATTTGCAGTAGTACAGTCTCTGATTCTGTCTAGGGTTCTTCCATGGTCTCAGTTTCATGACCTTCCTCAAGGTTTTCTTGTCTCATATTCATTCTGACAATATTAGCAATCATTCTAGGGCAATCTAAAACTTCATGGTCCATAGCTTTACAAAAAAGACAACCAAGTCTTCTTCTAGTTCATTCCTTAGCAATATGTCTCGGTCTTATACAACTGTAACAAAGGGTTAATCCTCTTTTTTTCTTAATTGATCCCCATCCTTTCCTATACTACGCACCATGACCATAGTAGCTAACCTACAAACAATTCTTTCTAGGATCCTGGATCCATTTGTTAGTCCAAACATTCTTTCTATGCATAGGAATAACATATCTTTCATTATTTCTATCAGATCTACTCATATCAAAGCTTATTTCTTCTAGTTGTACCCTAGTTTTCAGACTAGTATAACATTTATCAAACATACCTAGATTCATACTCTTGAAACAAAAGTTTCCACTAATCTTACTTTTAGCAGAGCACAAAGCTTTCAGATCTAAAACTTTTCACTTATTCTTACCTTTATTTGAGAAAAAAGCTGCGAGATATTAACTCTTTTCTTTGGATCTTACCTCTCTTCTTAGCACAGATCTTTACAGATCAAGTAGAATACTACGCACTAAGGAAACAAATCTACGCACAGAGATTTATTTCTTTCCTTCAATTCCCAACAATCACATTTTCAGGTCCTAGCAATGGAACCATTTGTTGTCATAGGGGTAGACCTAGGGTTCAACACTACAACAACACACCAACAAAACCCTAACTACCGACCCTTTCGGAAAAACCTACGAAGAAGATGAAGTCTCACCCGAGGTAGAGGCAGGGGTGGTTGTAGGACTCCAGTGTCTGCAACCTTAGCTGGGACATAGATCTGTGATTACAACACCTTAACAAGCACTTAGTAGTTACAGTTTGTTAATATTCAGCCTTAGTTTCAACACAGCTAAACCCTAACAATAGATCAGTTTAGTATTCACACAGATCCAATATAATCAAGCACTAATCACAACAACATAGGTCAGGTCTAACATTCATTCACGTTATTAAACACTACGCTATCATATCACATTCATCTAACATACATCAGTGCACTAATAATTTAACCACATAAACAGGAGAACAACCATAAAGCACATAGCGACCACAACACAGATATACATGGTTCACCCCCACCCTGGAGATAAGGCCACCAACTATTCTTCTTTATTTCTTTTTGGTAATATTATACATGCACAGAGCCATGATATGTTACTCCGCAGAGAACATGAGATCTACGTACCTTGCTAGATCCTCCTTCCCTGTATTATAGCACAAATCCTTCCACAGTCTCTTACAATCACTTGCACTTAACACTGCAAGTCTCACACAGTATGCACAAAGCAATTTCAATTACCACTTGCACTTAGCAATTAACACCTGGCACTTAGCACACTGACAGCCTCTTCTAACATCACCTAGACATCTATTTATACATTACAAAATGGGCCTAAACATGGTTAAACCCATGGGCCGACATCCCATACCTGTTACATAAGCTCAAAACCCAAACAATCCCTAAAAAGGGGACCAAGATCCCACGATCTCTGCTTCGAATTGTGCTCCATATTCGACAGACTATCGAAGTCCCAAAGTAGCTCAAACATGACCAAGGATCCTCAAAACTTGGTCAAGGGCCAACATCACCCAACTGCAGGGTTGATATTTGCACCCAGCTAAAGATCCTACAACACAAACTTCTCTCACCACACAATAATTCTCTCTCAACAATAACAACAATCACTCATCATTCCATAATCGAACTTATCCCAGATCCTCTTGACCTTTATTTATACATTACAATGACTCTCGGACAACCTTAGGCTAAAACCTATGTGTAAAAATCCTAAATACCAAAACCCTAGGTGTCTAAAACCCTAGGTCAACTTGACTCGCGTTTTCAGGGCTTCGCCAGCCTGTCTTTCCTTATTTCTTGGGAGGTGCTCCAAAGCATCCATTGGTGGATTTTTCTGCTTGTTGAGTCATCCATGATCCATATTCCTTACTGATCTTTCTTCCTCGATCTTCCCATACAACGACTTGCTTTCTCTTACTTCGCTCCGTATTTTCTGCTCTTTTGGTCACTTAGACCCAATCTCAATCAACCTGTCTTTTGCACAGTTCTCACTTTGCGCTTATTTCCTTAATCTTCGTAACCTTCCCTAGCCAAGGGCCAGAAGTCCCCCAACACTCACATGTGACTCGTCCCAAGGCACTTCAGGTCTAAACCTTCTATTTTTATTCATCTTCAGAATGTGTGGGGTAGCCTGTATTTTCTGCTCTGTCCCACCCTTCTTTCCTTGTGCAGAATTTACTTTCTGTGTCTGGTACCTAGTTTCAACTGCACCTGGTACCAAGACCCTTTTTCTCATGCTTCTACTGGGATTTGTGAGGCAGCTGGTAGTCATAATACAATTTCAACCGGCTCCCATTCACCAAACCTTCCTTCCATTCTCCATTCAAAGTCTTCAACTGTGCAACTCCTCCTTCTGTAACATAAGAAACCTCATATGGCCCAAGCCAATATGTCCTGAACTTCGTTGGATGCTTCATGAACTTGTTTTCGTATACCAATACTAGATCTCCTTGCTTGAAGTTTTTCTTTTTTATGTGCCTATCGTGATAGGCCTTTTCTCATTCCTTATGTACCTGATAATGGAATACTGCAATAAATCGATCTTCTTCTAGTTCTACCAACTGTGCAAGCCTCTCTTGAACAGCGCCAGTGTCATCCATGTCTGTGAATGTTGCAATTCTGAGACTAGGAACCAATAATTCCATAGGGACAACTGCTTCTAGACCATACACCAACTTGAAGGGAGTCTTCATTGTTAGCTTCTTGCAAGTATTTCTATAGGCCCATAGCATTTTTGGTACTCTCAAATCCCATTCATCCCTTTTCACACTGCAAATCTTTGTCAGTTTTGTCTCCAAGATCTTGTTGAAATATTCTACCCTCTCATTTGCTTGTGGATGGTAAGGAGTACTCTTCTTATGGAAGACTTCAAATTCTTGAGTCAAAGCTTCAATAGTCTTATTAATAAAGTGTGTGCCTTGATTGCTCATTAGGGTCTTTGGGCATCCAAACCTGGTTATGATATCCTCAAATATAAATCGTGCAGCTTTAGTTGCACTACATTCCTTAACTCCTCTTGCCTCTACCCATCTTGTCAAATACTTTGTCATAGTGATGATGAATCTAGCTCTTGTGTGCTTCCCTAGTGGGTTTATAGGTCCCACGAAATCAATTGCCCATTTCTCAAATTCCTGCAAAGTCAGTTGTGGTGCTAAAGGCATCTCATCTTTTCGGGAAGGCTTCCCAACTCTTCGGCATACATCGCAGGCTTTATAGTATTCCTTGGCATCTTTATGTAAAGTAGGCCACTAGAGGCTAGCTCTAAGAACCTTCTGCACTGTTGATTTCCCTGCGTAGTGTCCTCCTGTGATGCCTTCATTTGCTTCTTCTAAAATCAGTGGTCTTTCTACCTCCATAATGCATCTCCTCAAGATCTCATCAGGTCCCATCTTGTATAGTTGTTCGGCTATAAGTGAAAAATTTGCAGTGCGCACTACCGGTTGTTTCTTCTAGCTGATTGTATATTCACTAGGTGTCATTCATGTTGACAGGAACTGGAATATCTCAGCAAAGTGGTCATAAACCCTTCTAATGGACAAAAAATGTGCATCTGGTAGTGTATCCTCCAAACTAGTAGGTTTCTCTCCATGATCCAACCTAGAAAAATGATCAGGTCCCTTGTTCATTCTCCCTAGCCTGAACACAATCTCAAAATCATATTCCTCAAATAATAGCAGCCATCTACATATTCTTCCCCCCAACACTGGCTTGTTGACTAGGTATTTCAATGCAGAGTGATTAGTGAACATCTTAAAATTTCCTCCCAACAAGTAGTGTTGAAATTTCTGCAGCGCATACACCATGGGTAAACCTTCTCTCTCAGTGGTAGTGTAGTTTATCTCAACTGTAGATAGATTCCTGCTAGAAAATTCTAACGAGTGGTCAATATCTCCTACTCCTGGTTGTGTTAACACTACTCCTAGAGAAAGATATGAAGCATTGACATGCACGTGAAATTCCTTTCTCCAATCTGGGAAAACCAAATTAGGTGCGGTAACCATTTTTTGTTTCAGTGTGTCGAAGCTCTGCTGACATTCTTCTATCGATTGAAACTGACAATCTTTCTTCAGAATATTCTCCATGGATGTTGTAATCTATGCATAGCCATTAATGAACTTCCTGTAGTATCCAGTATGTCCCAACGCAGTGCACAACTGTCGGACTGAAGTAGGAGGGGGTAGATCAACAATAATGGAAATCTTGGACAGATCTACCAGCAACCCCTGCTTACACACAATATGGCCCAGCAACACTTCAAAGGGTGAAAATAAGATGCACTTCTTCAGATTGATGGAAATATGACATTGCCTACACTTATCTAACAGTAGTATTAAACATTCAATATGATTCTGCAATAGGCTAAAAACAGTCCAATCATCAAAATATGCTTCCAAAAATTTATGTAAAAACTCCTTGAATTCTTCGACCGCCACCTTGGAAAATATGGCTTGTGCATTCTTCAATCTGAAAGGCATCATTGTGTACTAGTAGGAACCCCATTATGTTGCAAATGTGGTCTTATGGCGATCTTCTTTAGCAATAATGATCTAGTGATAACCTGAAAATCCATCGGTAAAGGAATATACCTCCTGTCCTCCCACATTATCTTGAACCTCATCTGTGAAGGGTGTAGGGAATGGTTCATGCAAATAGGCATCATTCAGCTTCCTGAGGTCTAACCAAATCTTGATCTCTCTTGTCTTATTATCTTGGACCACTATAGGGATAATCCACTCTGACTCTTCAACAGGTTCTATGATTCTTGCTTCCAACATTCTGTCTAATTCAATATTCACTTTCTCCTTATATTTGGGATTCAATATGTAGGGTCTCTGCTTGACCGACCTTGCATCTAGTTTCAAGGGGATCTTCATTTCACCCATGGTCCCTTTTATGCCCTTCATATCAGTGAAATTGGTTGGGAACAACTCTTGATATTCACACAGTAATTCCATGATCTTATCAATGATGGCATCATCCCAATAATCTC
The DNA here is from genome assembly GCA_009831015.1 of Picea engelmannii. Classification (NCBI taxonomy): domain Eukaryota; kingdom Viridiplantae; phylum Streptophyta; class Pinopsida; order Pinales; family Pinaceae; genus Picea; species Picea engelmannii. Next base: position 476,164 of record ML780717.1, read on the forward strand.
CAACATTAGCAAGCTTAGGTGCTTTCTCTGTTCCAATATTAACTTTCTTGATTTTGATCGGTTGTCCAATGAAATGTAGTTCGATTCCTGGTCCTTCTACGTCTCTCTGTCCTTCCATTTCTGTGATGTTCACATTCCTAGGATCATCGTCTTCATCGACATTGATATTGTAAAATCCTTACAGTTTCTGAAGAGGTGCATTCCATTCATCCTCTTCTTTCTCCACAAGGAGGCTAGGTGCCTCCTCAAAGACTTTCTGCCTGACAACCTGTAAATCTTGATCCACCGTGGGATACTGACTTTCAAATAAAAATGTAGCTACAAAGTTCTGAGTCATACCGTACCAATCTGAAGTGGTGAGGCACAGTTCTGCTTGAAGGTACACATTGATAAGCGTTGTGTATAGAGTATTGATGAACTTATGCACCCACTATTCTTGAGGAATGTTTCTCCACGCCTCCTCACAACCTTTCACATGGTCCTTCGAAAAACTTTGACCTGTGTATCGAACTTCGCATCCTTCAATGTTGTCTAAAAATCGCATTGTCATCAAAGTGTGACATTGCATCTAGTCCGCGATGTTCCTTTTATGTGTCCCCCACCATCTTTCTAGAGTAGATTTCAAAGCCTCATCCATTTCCAAAAATATCTATTGTGCTGGTACAACTTCTTCAAATTCCAGTAAGAACGTTTCTAAGTTATTTAAACCATCAAATATGGGCAAGTTGCTTACTCCTGTGCCAATCCAGTGAACTTCCTTGGTCAATATGGCACATCTCCACACAGAAACTTCATACATTTTGTTTTGTCAGTTATCCAATGCTTCTTATGAGTCTGATGAGCATGCATTTCCACTTCACTAGCTCAAATTCTCATCTACTGTAGGGTTAATGTAATCTTGTTATATTGATGTCAATTTATATATATTCTCTAGCTCATATGCGTAGTCTTCCTCTTTGATGGATTTTGTGTATCTTTGACCTTCATCAGGATCCAGAGGTGCAATTACCCTAAGGACATCACCTTCAAATGTCATTCTTCTTTTCTTTAAGTCAACCACAGTGAAATTTTTGAAATCCCAATCAATTCCTAACAGCGCAGGATAAGGACAACTATCATCAACTATCTCAATCACCTCGAAGTCCACAAATGTTCTTACCCCATCGATGTCCATAGGGAAAATCTCTAGCCTACCAAAGGATATTACTACCTACTAATTATCCATCCTAAGCCTTATAGGGGAATATATAAACTTAGGTTTTCCCATCAGTGCCCAGGTCTTCTTCGTCATAACATTGACCTCCAACCCTAATTCGAGGACCACATAATCTATATAATAATCTCCAATTTGTGCATTAAGGTGTAGTTCCTTATTTGTCCTTCTCTTTTTGGATAGTTGATGTATTGCTTCATTCAGTAGAGGATCTATACTTCCTATATCATACTGTCTGATCAAATTTTTTAGTTCATGTATGGATTTTTCATCCTTAATAAAATTAATGCAAGTACATAAGAATTCCATAAGTATGCTTACCTCATTTCCTTCTCCGGGAGAAGAAGACTAATCAAAGGCTAGGGGAATTCCACATTCTCTCACTTCTGGTTGTGCCTTTGATGAAGAATCTTGATCTCTTCCAAACTCTTTTCTTGCCTCTTCAAATGTCTTCTTATGTTTCTTTGGATCAAACTCCTGTGTCTTCTCTATAGTTCTTCTAACTCATGATTCTTCTATAATCTTCCCTGGAGTCACCCTATCTTCTCCTATAGCAGTGCCTCCTCTAGTGATAATAACGATTCTAGGATCCACTCCATGAGGTTCTATTGAGATTAGTTGTACTTGTTGGTTCCCTCCTCGTCTCTCCTGAAGTTTGGCTAACAATGCAGCACAATCTTCTATGATATGTTCAAATGAGTTGCGGTAACTGCAAGTGGTACAAGGGTTCTGAAAATGCCTTTCCAAGTGACCTGGTTGTGCACAGTTATAACAAATTATCTGACCTAGACCTTGGCCCATGCCTCCTCCTCGTCCTCTTCCTCTAAATCTACCATGAGGGTTGAAGTTTCCTCTTCCTGGGGAGTTAAATTGTGTAGTATTTCCTTCTTGTTGTACTTCGCCTTGAATTCGATATGTATCTCTTGATCTTTCACGCAAGAGGTCATAATCCCTACAATATTTCTCATCATGCCCCACAAATTTACAGAATGTGCAGTAGAGGTTGGTAGGTGTCTAGACATATTTTTTCATGTAATATCATTCTCCAGGGCAATGTCTATTTCTACATACCTCGGACCAAGGTAGAGTAACCTGCTTCAAAGAGCTCAAGGCTCCTAAAGCTAAGTACTCATGAAATAGAGGACAGTTCTCCTTGTCATGACCTTCTAATTTGCATCTAATACACCAAATATCTTCTCTTTTATCTTTTCCCTTATCCTTTTTCATATCTTCGACTTACAGTGATAGGCTAGTTAGCTGACTCGAAATTTGACCCATACCTGAGTTGGAATATCCCATAGGGGATGATTCTAGTTTCATGGTGATGTACAACACCTCAGACTATGAAGCAATATTTTTCTACATCAGAGGGACTCTGATGAGTGGTAAGAGGGAAACAATAAATCATTCTTTATTTTGTTCGTCTCGAATCTGAAAACTCAAATGGCCCGTCAGGGTCTTAAACCTCTGATCAAACTCCCAAATAGGTTCAACTACTCTCTTCTTGATTTATTTCAACTCTGTGATGCACTGTGACTCCGACTTGGGTTTCTTGAATTCTACAATCAATGTAGTCTTGATCTCGTTCAGCGGTTTTGGCTGTAGAACTCCTTGGATGACCTTCATGTACCAACTCAGTGCACGATTTCTTAGGGTAGTACTAAAATGATCTCTCTTAACAACTTCTTTGGTGAAATTCTTAATAATGCATACAGCTTTGCATAAGAACCAATGTTGATTAGGATCTTCAGATCCATCTCCCCTAAAGGTGGGTAACCTCATCTCATCTTCCATAGATCTTCCTAGGGTTCCTGCTTGAGTATGCACTGAACCACTTGTACCAGTGCTATGAGTGCTCTGATAACTTAGGTTAATCTGGTTACTTAATGTTGTTAAAACAACATGAGGCGTAATAGTACTTACTTCAATATTCTGCGCAGTTCCTGAAGTGTCTGACTCTTCTTGACGAGGTTTTTTAGTCTTCCCCTCTTCTTCCCTAGAGGACTCTGAATGTTCCTCGTTCAGTAACTCTTCTTCTTCTCCACTGTAGAACCCTTCTTCCTGTTTTGGTGATTCGTGATTATTCTCAAACAAGTTCACCAGAAGAACTTCTATGAAGGTTCTCTCACTGCATGTGTGTTCGACCTCTATGTCGTTGTCACTGTCTGAATTCTTGAACATTATCTTTTTCAATCTGACCCACTATTGTATCTTAACGATGTTCTTCTCATGCAATAGCATCTTGATATTCAACTTCAAGAAGTGTAAAAATTTCCCTCTCGGACCCTTAAATAAATATCTCTCTGCTTGGCTAAATGATTCTACTCTATCAATAGAAAACTCGGTAATGTACCCTCAAATGGTACTATCAAACTAGTAGTCTACTGCTCTTGACACAACATTATCAAATCTCTTGACCTTCTTGATTAGTGTCGATTTCCAAACCACAGGTGGTCTGAGTCTGATTTCGAACTCAGTATCTACTAATCTGGCTAGCCACTCGTATAGCTCCTTATGAATTCCTCCAAAGAAAATCTCGTGTATATTAGTAAAGATATACCTTCCCAACCAATCCTCTGTACTAAGATTAGGTTTCTTATTATGAGCTTCAACGAATTCCTTCTCGTGTTCTTCTATCCACTTCTGAATCTCTGTCTTCGATGGAAACCACCTTGACATTCCCTCAAGAAGATCTTGGTCCCGGCAACGCAACCATTTGTTGGCACGAGGGAAAAACTAGGGTTCAACGCACCAACAAGCCCTAACTACTGGCCCTTTCGGAAACACCTACGAAGCAGATGTAGTCTCACCTGAAGTAGCTATAGGGGGTTGTAGGACACAGGTGTCTACAACTAGAGGAAATGAAAAGTGAATCCAATTCAACCCTCTCACAAATATAGTTAGTCTTTATCTTTATTCAGCCTACTGCACGAACTATATATAAAATCTAACACAATATTGTACTAACAGTATATCATAGATCAGAAGAACACAACATCAATCACACCCAACAACAAGATATATGTGGCTCACCCTCTCCCTAGGGCTACATCTAGAGAACTACGCTTTATAATATATTAGATGAAAGCATACAGTTCTATCTGCACTCTTAGCTTACATATCTTTCTTTCTTTCCTTTCCTCTCTTCCCTCCCTGCGCACCCAGCTGTAGGGTTGATCTTTTCAACCAGCTGAAGATCCTACAACACAAACTTCTCTCACCACATGATACTTCTCTCTCATCCATAACAAAAATCACTCATCATCCCATAATCGAACCTATCCCAAGTGCTCTTGAACTTTATTTATACATTACAATGACTCTTGGACAACCTTAGGCCGAAACCTAGGTGTCAAAACCCTAAATACCAAAACCCTAGGTCAATTTGACCCACGTTTTCAAGGCTTCACCAACCTGACTTTCCTTCTTTCTTGGGAGGTGCTCCAAAGCATCCATTGGTGGCTTTTTCTGCTTGTTGAGTCATCCACGATCCATCCTTCTTGCTGATCTATCTTCCTCGATCCCCCCATCCAACGACTTTCTTTCTCTTACTTCACTCTGTCTTTTCTACTCTTTTGGTCACTTTGACCCAATATCAATCAAATTGTCTTCTGCGCAGTTTTCACTTCACACTTCTTTCCTTAATAGTCGCAACCTTCCATAACCAAGGGCCAACATGCATCTACATGCACATGGAATTTCTTTTCCCAGTCTGGAAATACTAATATCGGCACGGTAACCATATTTTCCTTCAAGGTATCCATACCGTGTTGACACTCGTCATTCCACTAAAAATTTGTATCCTTCCTTAAAAAAAATTCCATTGGTGTTGTGATCTACCCATATCCTTTGATGAATTTCCTGTAATATCCTGTGTTTCCTAAAGTTTCTCTTAGCTAACGAACTATTTTTGGTGCTGGAAAGTTAACAATGACTGTGATCTTTTCCAGATATACTAATAAACCTTGTTTTCATAATATGTGGCCCAATAGTATCCCAACCGGTGTTCCAAATATGAATTTATTGATATTCAATGATATCTGGCACTGCCTGAATCTTTGTAGCATTAGTCATAAAACTTCCACATGGTTTTTCAATAGACTATAGACTGTCCAATCATCCAGGTATACTTCAATAAATTAATGGATGAATTCCTTGAATGTTGCGATGACCACTCTGGAGAATATTGTTGGTGCGTTCTTCAGTCCAAATGGCATGATTTTGTACTGATAATATCCCCATTCTTTCACAAATGTGGTCTTGTGTCTGTCCTCATGTGTTATCTTAATCTAATGGTAGCTCGAGAATCCATCCGTGAATTAGTAATATTCATGTCCTCCCACATTCTCTAACACTTCATCTGTGAACGGTGTAGGGAATAGGTCATGTAAGCATGCATCATTCAACTTCCTCAAGTCGACGCATATATTGATCCCTCTTCCTTGTTTCTATTCCTGTACTACCATCGGGCTTATCCATTATGACTCCTCAACTGGTTCTATGATGTCGGCTTCGAGCATATTATCGATCTCATATTTAAATTTATGTTTATATATGGGGTTCAGTCTATAGGGTCATTGTCTAATAGGTCTCTCTTCAGGTCTGAGTGGTATCTTCATTTCTCCCATTTCTCCGGCTATACCCTTCATCTCTATGAATGTTGTCAGAAAGAGGTCACCGTATTTGTGTAACAACTCTGTGATATGTTCTATTGTTTGCTCATCCCAGTAATATCCAATGTTTGCCATTTTGGGTTTCTCACTTGTCCCGATGTTAACTTTATTTACCTTGATTGGCGTGTAAATGACTTCTAATTCGATGGTTGGGCCCTCCACATCTCTTTCTCCTTCTACTTCTTCGATCTGAATATTGCACGGATCGTCTTCGTCTGGTGCTTCCTCCTATACATGGTAACATGGAAACAGTTCCTTGATTGTTTGTTTATTCCACTGTTTCTCTTCTATGATAAATTATATTTTTGGTTCTTTGATGAATATTACTCCTCTAATCCATTTAAGGATTTCATTAATGTTGGGTTTCTCATTCTCAAATGAGAAAGTGACTGTGAAATTTTGTCACAATGTCGTCCATGTCGTAGTTCCTTTGCACAATTCCTCATCCGTATACCAATTTGTTGGGATGCCCTCTAGAGTATGTATGAAGTGATGAGGCCATTCCTCTGGTGGTGTCATTTTCCATAGCATTCTACATGCCTCCAAGTGTTCCGCTAGTGCTCTGTGTCCTTCATATTTTTGTTGTTTGTTGTTTTTTTGTTCTACGTCGAACCTTATGCACAGTAACCTCTTACATTGGTACCAGTCTATGATTGTCTCTTTGTGTGCACCCCACCATCTTTCCAGTGTGGACTTTAGTGCTAAGTCAAGTGCTAACAGTCTCTGGTTATCTAACACTACTTCTTCGTACTGTGTCAAGAATGTTTCCAAATCATTTATTCCATGGAAACTAGGTGGTTCTTTGATTTCTATGCCTATCCATCTTACTGTGCAGTCTATTCTTGCACATCTTATCGTGGATACTTCGTGTATCCTTTGTTTCCAGTTTTCTAACCTGGTATTTAAGTCTGTTGCACATGAAGTAATGCTTTGCCAACTGAGTACCACGTCTGCAGTTGGGTTTACGTAATAATCATCGTGCGCAGTTGTTCTGTACAACTCGATGATTTACTATAATTCTAGGCAAGTAGGTTCTACAAACCTCTCCCCTTATGATGGGTATAATGGAACGATGACCCTATATTCTCTGGACTCAAATGTCATTTTCTTGGTCTTCAAATTGATTATGGACTAGTTTTCAAATGCCTAATAAATACCAAGAAATACCGGGTAAGGTGTTGTGCCATCCACTATTTCAATGACTTCGAAATATACTTTAGTGCGCACTCCATCAAGATCTATTGTCACTCCTTTCAGTCTACCTATTGGTAGGACTCTGTGCTGATTTTCTAGTTTTAATTGAACGTGTGAGTATCCTAATGTTGGCTCTCCCATGCATTTCCATGTCTTCTTTGATAATACATTCACTTCAGATTCTAGATCCAGTATAATGTCTCCCATATTGAAATCCCCAATGTTATCATTTAGTCTAAATTCCCAACTTTTTCTTCTTCTTGTGTGTGGGTGATTAACCGTTTTTGGTTCTAGATTTTCTTTCGTCTCGCTGCTACATTTCTATATTATGTTTTGCAATATCTTCATAGATGATGGATCACTTAATACTTTCAAACATGATTGAAAAAAGCCTTTGATTGTACTTACTTGTCCCATGGGTTTCATCCCATTGGTATGATCCAGTGATGGCGACATCTCATATTCTGGTGCTTCCTGGTGTTGCTATGCAGTTGAAGTCGACAATGTGTCCTCCTTCTAAAATTCTTTTTTGGCCTCAAAGATCTCATTTTCCTTTTGTGTGTCGAACTGCTTCCTTGGTTCTGTGTTCTTCTTTACCCATTGGTTCTACACTAGTTCCTATCGAACTGTGCCAGTGCCTGTTTTAGCTCCTCCGTGGGTAACTATGTTGATATTTCATCCTTCATCCCTTGCTTTGGCCGAAATCCACTGAACATTCTAATTGTTCTGGTTCATCTTTTCTTGAATATTCACTAGTAGTGTCAGACATTCCTCTGTATCATGGTCTGATGCGCGACAATACATACAAGTTGTTGGTGGAAGTGGACATTCTCGTGCATAATGTCCCAGTTGTTGACAATTGTGACATTTGACTGGTCCTCTGCCTCATTCGAAACCTCCTTTGGATTTTCCTCCTCCTCTATAGCATGCTTGATCACCTCTCGACACGTTATACTGAGGCCTCTAATTATATTGCACAGTATTGTACTGGGGTTGTGCTGCGTTGTACTATGGCTGCACATTACTGTATGGTTGTTGCGCAGTATTATACTGTTGTTGCACAGTGTTGTATGGATTTGGGATTGGATTGAACTGCAATGTTGCTTGCCCAATCATCATTTCAGCCTGTACTCTATATCGATCTGATGTTCTTTCTCACATCAGCTCCATAGTTATGCAATATTTATCGTCGTGGCCCATTGACTTGCAAAAGGTGCAATATGAACTCTTTGGAACTGTTTGGTATTTCTACATCATCGTGCAGTGATAAGTGCCATGACTCAGTTTCTTTCATATTTCACACCACAATCCTCCGGGTGGTAACGGATTTGGCGTACCTGCTACCATATACTGCGTGAATGTTGGGCACTCATTCTTGTGGCGTTCTTCCATCCTTCATGTGGTACACCAAATGGCTTCTTGTTTGTCCTTGTTCTTATTCTGGTTTAGCTAAAATGTTATATTCTTCAAATCCTCCTTCAATTCTTCGATAGTTGGGTCCGTCTGTTGGTATTGGTTCTCTTCCAGTTGCAAGGCTGCCTGTAGAGCCTCTACTTGCATCTGAAATTTCTGTTATCATAAAGGGTATTTTAAGTGGGGGAGTAGTGAGTTGAAAAATAGGTGTCGATGTTACATATTGGTCATAAGTTATTTTAACTTTCCCTTCAGTCGCTTGAATCTCTTATCAATCTCCCATACTGATTCTCCTGGTTTCAGTCTTATTTCAATCATCTCGTTCATGTACTGATCCTCTGAGCTTGGCTTCTGGAACTCATTAATCAGTAACTTATTAATGTCAGCTAGTGTCCTTGTCATTCTAGGGGCACTTTTTGTGTCTAGACTCATGTACCAGTCTAGTGCAAGGTCTCTTAGCCTAATCGCTAGCTGCGCAAGTTTGGTATCTTCATCACTGATCTGTTTTGCTTCCTATATGTTTTCACAAATGAACAAGTGCTTCTCAGGGTCTTCTATTTCTTCTCCTCGAAATTATGGTAATCTGATGGTGGGATCGTTTCATGTCATTCTGAATACTGAACTACTACCTCCTCTGCACAGAGTATATACTTGACTAGTGTTGCCTGAATTAGCTCCTCCTGTTGTTTCTCCTTGTGTAGATGTACTTCCTGCTATCAGACTTTCTTTGAACTTCAGTTGTCTAAAAGGTGGTGTTCTCTTTGGTGTATTAGTTTCACATGGGTTTATGGGTTCCACACTAACATTAATATGGATAGGATGGTTGCCTTCTCCTTCCGTTCTTTGACCTCTTGTTTCCTCTCATATGTTGCGCGCAAGATTTCCTCAATCTTCTCCATATCCCATAGATCCCCTACCTCTTCCTCATCACTCGCAAAGCCTTCCCTCGTGGCTATAGATCTCTTCTTAGTATTCACCTTGTATTGGTAGGGTGCTCCCCTATGCGTCTTCCTGTTGACGCCAAAATCTACTTGATCTAGTCATCGTCCATCATGATCGGGTCCAAGGGTTCCTCCTCCTTCTTGCCTTTATCCTTCCCTCCTTCCATTTATCCTCACTCTGTCAGTGCTTCCCCCCTTCCCCCATGCATGCAAGGAATTTTAGTTGTCTAATTCCATTGTCATTACCCCTTTGTTATATAGCAGTATCTTAATAGAAGTATACAGTGATCAAATGTACCTTCCTCGAGGTTCGCGTAGAAATTATTTCTTCGCTACACTATATGACTTTGTTGTGTCCACTACAAACTCTGTTATTAAGCCTGCCATAACACTTTCAATCCAAAATTCCACTGTGTGGGTGAATTTTTTGTTCACCTGCTATAACTTCCCAATCTATATTGGGGTCCAATCTAGCTGTCGAATCCAGTTCATTGGATGGTTATCCTTCAACCTTAGTATCCACTACTACAGTAGATGTGGAAAATCACAAAAAAACACTTCGTGTAAATTAGTAAACATGTATTTGTCTAGATATTTGCGAGGTGTGATTCTAGGGTTTCTGTGGTCTTTCTGTGCAAACTCTAGCTCTTTGGTTCTCAACCCGCCTTCAATTTCTTCTTTCGTAGGGTTCCACAGTCTCAACATTCCCTTCTAGTGGCTCATTGCTCTCTTCTTTTCTTCATTATTTTCTCGCTCAATCTATCTCTTCTACCCACTCCTTTCTCACTCCTACCAATGTGGCAATGGAACCATTTGTTGGTATTTAATCTTCCTTTCTTACCATCTGAGTTCTTGACCCAAGGTTCATTTCTTTCGGGTTTCCAACAAAGCCTCTAAAACTATCGGCCCTCCTGGTAAACCAGAAGGCAACACAACACACAGAATGCATTGCACAGTCTCACCCAAGATAGATTTAAATGGGTGGTTGTAAGACTCAAGTGTTTACAACCTAGGATTGAGTATGATATAGGAGATCGTTACTCAGAGCCATCTACTATAAATTGTGATTGTAATCTACTAGTATTCGTGATTATGCATTATCTTCTACAGTTTATTCCCTTAACAACACAACCATATTTTATAACAATATAATAACTCATTCATTCATTAAACCAAACAAGTAACTGTTGAAATAAGACAAAGATATACATGCATTCATCACATTACACATATATTACTATGGTTCACCCCCTCCTGGGCTATGTCCACAAATATTTGGCTCTTGGCTCTTTTATTATGGTATTTCTGCATCTCCAGCACCATGCACTTACAATTCTCCTTAGATGGGTAGGATCTATATGAGGCGAACTAGATCGCACCAGGCTCCTCAGCTTGTGATCTAATCCTCAAATATTCCTTCTCTCCTCTCCTCTAGCTCAATAGCTTACAATATAGTTCATAACCACATTACATATCACATCAATTAGTATATATCTATGATGGAACAATACAAAATCGAACTAACAAGGAACCCCCTATGATACCTACGTATATATATTTATACATTTCAGGCTCTTCATCCATTTTCAATATATTACCAAAACCCTAACCCTACCAATGTTAGGTCTTCCTCCCATGCACGTGTGTTGTTCTTCCTTCCAGCTGTCACTTTCCTTGTGCACGCTTTCTTGCATGCGTGCGTGCTATGTTTTCCTCCAATTTTTACTTCAGTTTATGCACGCTTTATTTCCCCACAATCATCCTTATTTCAACTTCGGCCTATTCCACAACTCCATAGCCCGGAGATCCTCTACCTCTTCCTCATCGATTTCCAAGCCTTCCCTCGCGGCTACGACTCTCTTCTTGGTATTCACCTTGTATTGGTTGGGTACTTCGCTATGCGTCTTTCCATCTATCTCCATGATTCGCTTGATCTAGTCGTCATCCATCATAATTGGGTCCAAGGGTTCCTCCTTATTTCCCTTATCCTTTCATCCTTCCATTTCTCCTCTTTCTGTAAGTGCTTCCCCCCTTCCCCCATGCACACAGGGAAGTTTAGTTGTCTGGCTCCATTGTCATTATGCCTTTTTTATATAGCAGTATCTTAATAGAATTATGCAGTGATCTAATGTACCTTCCTCGAGTTCCTCATATAAATTATTGCTCTGCTGCGCTATACGACTTTTTTGTGTCTACTGGAAACTCTGTTATAAATCTTGCCACAATACTGTCGAGCCAAAAATCGACTACGTGGGTGAATTTGTTGTTCACCTGCTGTAACTGCTCAATATGTATCGGTGTCCACTCTAACTTTCAGATCTGGTTTGTCGCATGGTTATCCTTCAACCTTAGTATCCACTCATGTAGTGAATGTGGAAAATCATAGAAAAAGACTTCATGCAAATCAGTAAACAAGATTTTTTCAAGATATTTGTGGGGTGTTCTTCTAGGGTTTTTGTTATATTTCTATGCAAACTACAGCTCTTTTGTTCTTAGCCAAGTTTTGATCTCTGCTTTTGTGGGATTCCACGATCTCAACATCCCATTCTAGTAGTTCATTGCTTTCTTTTCTTCTTTAATGTTCTTTTTCTCTGCCTCTTTGCATCTACTCAATCCCCTCATGTTCCTACCAATGAAAAAAGAACAATTTTTTGGTTAAATCTATCATATATACTTTCTAAGTTTATTGACCCAAGTTTCATGTCTCTTCGGGGTTCTAACAAAGCCTTTAAAACTATCGTCCCTCCTGGTAAACTAAAAGGAAACATAGCGCACAGGGTGCACTGCTTCGTATCACCCGAGATAGTCTTAATGGGTGGATGCAATACTCATGCGTTTACAGCCTAGGATTGAGTGAGAGATCTGGTAACAGTGTATTGGGAGTGCTACTGTAACTTATTAATGCAGTATACCATTATCATGATTTATGAAAAAAATACAATAACTCATTCATTTAGCGTATCTATATCTACTGAGACAATACAGAAGTACATGCATTCAATAACATAACATAGATGTTACCTTGGTTCACCCCCTCCTAGGATACGTCCACAAAGATTTGACTCATGTCTCTTTTATTATCGTCGTTCTGTCATTACAGCGTCGCGGTCTTACATCTCTCCTCAATTGGGTAAGATCTATATGAGGCAGACTAGATCAAACCAAGCTCCTCAGCCTTCGATCTAACCCTCAAGATCTACCCTTCTCTTTCCTCTCTTTCTCAACATATTACAAAAGTAGGTCATACAACAAAATATTACCTATCGACTCACTACAACAATTCTCTCTGTAATAATGACTAGTATCTCCTCTGAGACCTAGGTATCTCTATTTATACGTTTCTGGCTCTTCATCCATTACAATACATTACCAAAACCATAACCCTACCATTTTTAGGTGTTCCATGCATGCGTGCATGATTCTTTTCCTTCCAGTTGTCACTTTCCTCATGCATGCCTTCTTTCCCAAAACTGCCTTTCTTTCCACCTTGGCCTGCTTCCAACAAAATACCAGCAAGTTAATGTATTAATACTAGGCTTGTCATAGGTGTGAAAATCTTTGTCTGCATGCTTGTGCACAAGAGTTATAACGAACTCATCATTATCCATTAGTTAAGTCGTCCCCCTTTTACTAGCTGGTTTATACTGGCACACATTTCTTGTATCAAACTCACCTATAAGAGAAAATGCAAAAAAAAGAACGTTCAAACTGAAGGATGATTTTTCACGAGAAGATACCATGTCAATCAATATGTAAATCTCATCGATTAATTTTATGGATCACAAGATCTGGAGAACCATTCCACTATCAAATACTGCAGAGTCTAATTGGGCCTCGATGGCGGGTTTGGTTACTACTGTTGATTTAAAGGGATTCAGGACCCCTCAACACGTTCCACATACCCTCGAAAATGGAATGACATGTACTACCCATATAGAATAGTCGTACCTTCAAATATATTAAAACTCATACCATTATACATCAAACAAACTTGGGTCCATTACCCAAACCTTTATGTTACCAGAATTCGCTATCGGACTTTCTCCAAGGGTTGAAATCAATCAATAAGGGTTGAAATAAATATACAATATCACTCTCCAATGGTTGACATCAATGACAACCAACAATCCATACCAATTGTCCATCAAACTAAGCCAACTATCTGACAACTCTCCAGTCGAGGTCACCGAAAAAGGAAGAATTGAACTCACAAATAGAAGCTTTGAGAATGTGCTACATGTTCCCAAACTTTCCATCAATCTTCCCTCTGTGTATAAGATGACAAAATCCAGCACCAGAAAGACATTCATATTCACACCTGATGTAGTGGATATCTATGACATGCAAACCAATTCCAAGGTTTCTACCAGTGAGGTAAATCATCAATCTAGACTCTACACATTTTCTGAATTTATTGAACCAGATTATGCATTACTTCTTACCCATGTTGATGAAAGTAGTAGGATATGGCACGAAAGGTTAAGGAATTTAAATTTCAGATATATGAAATATATTAACAAGCAGGGAATGGTTGATGGTCTACCGGACATCCACTTCTCCAAAGGAATTTGTGGGGGATGTGTTCTTGGAAAACACTCTCAAGAGAAATTCGACAAAGGAAAGACTCGGAAGGCTTCCTTTCCTTTAGATTTGATCCATAGTGACCTCATGGGACCTTTTCCACATCCATCTATCAGTAAATCAAGGTACATGCTCATGTTTGTTGAAGATTTCTCATGCTTCACATGAATTTTTTTCTCGAGAAAAAATCATAGATCTTTCAACACCCCAAAGATTTCAAATCCCTTGTTGAGACATGGTCTGGAAAGAAAATCAAAGTCCTTCTAAAAGATAATTGGGGAGAGTATGTCAACCATGAGATACAAAATATTTTTCATGAGGTAGGGATTCAATTGCAGCACATGGTTCCCTATACTCTACAACAAAATGGATTTGTTGAGCGAAAGAATAGATCTCTAAAAGAGATGGCATCTTCAATGCTACATGCAAAGTCACTTCCCTAGATATTATGGGTTGAAGCACTTAATTTTGAAATGTTGGTTGTGGAGCCTGATTATGTTCCTGATTCAGAGGTCCTTGCTTTCAGCCATGTTTATACCCCATGAATACTTTACACCCCAGAAGTATGTACACTCTTCCACACGAGGGAGTGCATAGGGGGGGTACCCCCTCTACGGGGTCTGGGGAGTTCGGGGGAAAGCGGTCCCCCGAAGGAAAAATTGCCTTGTAAATGTATATTGTAATTTCATTGTAAATCTGGACCATTCATTATAAGGTCTCAAATGTAACGGTAGAAATTATGTTAGGGTTTTTTTCCCTAGAAGGCAACCCTCTGTTATGAGGGAAATGTATTGTGGCTATGCATTATGGTGAGTATTGTATTCTGAGAGAGGAGACTATGAGAGAAAGAAGAGGAAGTTACAATGGGTTTTTCTATAGGTTGTATCCCTTCATTTGATGGATAATAATAAAGGAAAGACCTGGAAATTTCTCTGGTGGACGTATCCCACACTGGGTGAACAACGTAAATCTGTGTCTCTATTTTATTGTGTATCTTCTGTGTTTTGTTTCCGCACTTGTTTTATTTTATTTCTCTGCAGTCATGTTTTTCTAACAATTGGCATCAAATTGAAAGGTAACTCGCAGGAAAAGAGGGTTCCTAGTTCGAGTAGGAGCAATGTCTGAAGATGGAAAGTTCAGGGTCGAGAAATTTAACGGTCAAAACTACCAGTTATGGAAGATGTAGATGGAAGAGTATTTATATTAGAAGGATATATTCCTACCATTGAGCAGAGTAGAAAAGAATTCGATGGCCATGAAGAACGAATAATGGGAGATTCTTGACAGAAAGGATCTAGGAACGATACAACTGAGCTTGGCAGTGTCGGTGGCTTTCAATATTTCAAAAGAAAATACAATGAAGGATCTAATGGATGCATTGGCTAAACTGTATGAAAAACCCTCGGTGTTCAATAAGGTATTTCTAATGAAGATATTATTTAATATGAAGATGTCAGAAGGTGGGTCTGTTGCAGATCATTTAAATGAATTTAATACGGTTACTAATCAACTAAGTTTTGTAAAAGTGGACTTTGATGATGAGGCTAGGGCTCTTCTAATCTTGTGCTCATCGCCAGAAATATGGAACGACTTGGTCATGGATGTATGTAACTCTGTCTCTATTTCAAATACTTTAAAATTTGATGATGTTGTTGGTGTTATCCTTAGTGAGGAAATGCGACGGAAAAGCATAGGTCAGACATCAGGTAATGCATTGAACATGGAGAACAGGGGAAGACAAAAGGATAGAGGAAAGGGCTCAGGGAACTATGGGAATTCTAGGAAGGGCAGATCCAAATCCAATTGGAAAGATACAGTGATGGAATTGTGGGAAAAAAGGACATCTAAAGAAAGACTGCAGAGCTCCAGAGAAACAAAGAGATGGACAACAAGAGAGAAATCAGGAAGAAAATGTAATAGGTGATGTGTTACAAGATGCTTTGATTCTTTATGTAGATAATATTTCTGAGTCTTGGGTAGTAGATTCAGGGGCTTCATTTCATTCCACACCCCATAGGAAACATTTTCTATATTATGTTCAAGGTGATTTTGGACAGGTTC
>ML780717.1:510947-530999 GCA_009831015.1 Picea engelmannii
GTAGATCATCCTTTTTGTGGATCAATGGAGAGCTTCTTGTGGGAATATATTTTGGAGTATTGATGGAGAGCTTCTTGTGAGAGCTTCTTAAGCATTTTTGGTGTGGAACACTTGAGGATATTGAATATATATAGGTGACTGAGGTAACCAAGGATATCTAAGCTGAAATTCTGAGGAAAGTGAAGAAAAGAAGGCCGAAATGCAAGGAAGGAAAAATTCTTTTGATGGCGTTTTCTAAGGTATGTTATTTACAGGTCATCTCACCATTTTCTCTATAACTTTTTTCTATAATGATTCAGATCCTGAAATGGCTATGCAAGTGAAAAAACATAGCCAAGTGGTTACAAATTCAGATTGTGGGTCGTTTTGGTTTGGGAGTTACACTCCGTGGAAAATAGGGTTTGTGGCTAGTCCTGAAACTAGTCAAAATCAGGTGTTTCGGGTAAAAACGTCATAACTTCTTCATAACAGATCCAAATTAAGTGAGAATAATTGTGTTGGTTATATTACAGTATTTAGTATGCTCTATAATAGTTTCAGGTATATTCATCAAATATTTTGTGGGGGGCACGCTCTACAAGGTCTCTCTCTAGAATAAGCCAGAATTCAGCAAGGTATTCCATTTTTTCTATAACTCCTTTTATGAGAGGTTCCAAGTAGTGCCACTTGGAGGAATTGCATAAAACACACTGAAGAACATTGTGTATTAGTTTCAAATCTTTATTCAGTACAGGTACAAAGTAATTATTATTTCAAGTTAGGGTTGTTGACTAATCCAAAACTAGTCATTGTTGAGACAAGCAGTTGATGAGTTGGCACATACATGAGGTGTATAGTTGATGATGTTGGTACATATTGATGATTCATTATTTATGAGTAGTTGACACATGATTAGTATATACTTGGTACATGGTTGGATGCACTTGTTTATGGTACAGGTTGATTACAGGTTGTTTGGCACAGGTTGGTGCATGGTTGATGCTCTTGTTTATGGTACAGATTGATATCTGTTGAGGATTGTTGCCTCATCTCAGTTGGTGCTGAGAATGCAATATGAGTCTTGCATATAGAGTTGATTCTCTTGTAGAGTTTTACTCTATTCAGTTGTTGTTGATAAACCCCAAGGATTGCAGTCCGTAATAAAAAGAATATTGTACATACATCTTGTGTTCTTTGTGTTCATTGTGGTGATGACTTGTTGATGATATATTGTTGATATATGTTGTTGATATGTGCTCGCATCTAACTAGTTATAAATGAAAACAATGGGTAATGAATAAATGTTGAATGCTAATTGATGAGTTTTTGTGCAAGAGGGAAGTTTTGGGAAAAGAGCCCCACACTCATTCACCCTCCCCTCTAAGTGTGGTAGGTGTGTCCAACAGGGAATTCAGTTTCATTGGTTGATCGTCCTATGGTGTGACAACTAGAGCACTCTAAAGTTCTATAGAGATGTATTTTAGAGGCATCGGATGAAGCACACAAATATCCACATACACTACATCCGGGAATTATTAAACGAGGGGATCATCGAGTTGCAGTTATGTCCTTCAGCAGAAAAAACTAGAGACATATCCACAAATACCTTCACTGAGTAGAAGTTCCATTCTTTATGCAGTCGTCTTGGAGTGAAGGACACAATTTCCTAGCAATTGTCAGTTCTTCTTTTTACATACATTGTACTTTGAGGGGGATTTTTCCCTTGAGGTTTTCCCTCTTTCCTCATTTATTTCAGTGTATCTTTTGTATTTGGCTACTTAACTGGACTTGTTTCCAGGACCCATTCTTTATTTTCACCATAGTAATGTCCATGGGAGGTGTTGGAGATACTTCACACACACATAGGATTTATTTTTCCTAAGGTTTTCCCTATTTGTATTAGTCATTATTCAGTCTCCTATAGTTTAAGGAGAATATTCCTCTAAGAGAATATTCTCTTCAGTTCACACTTCAGTTTGATTAGTTGAGTTGAGCCTAGATGCCACATTGGGATTATCACCATGAAACATTGGGATCATCACCATCTAATGTTGGGATCATTGCCATAATAGTGCATTACTAATGATTCCCCGATATCCTCCTCACTTCACTATGTTTCATTCAATTAATTGAATACTGAGAGACTAGTTAACTCAGACAAGGTGGCAAATGACTCCCATAACTTCCTCAGAGACTAGACTAGGTGCCAGTTTACTCCTGTAACTACTGGTGTGTGTCTAGATCACTCTATACCACCACTATAGCACATTGGATTCTCCTCCAGTGCGCATTAGTTGAGTTATACATATTATACCATGGGTAAATTATCATTTATTCATTTGGTTAATGAGAATTCTTCTATTCTTTCTCTCCTTCTTCTCTTTTCTCATATTTTCTCTACAAATTGTGTATGTCATTTGCTAGCTAGATCTATTCTTTGCAGGTTCAACACATTACATTTTAGAGGAGGCGGCATGTGGGCGATACCAAACCCTTGATATTTAAACCTGACTTGTTACCTATTTGGGGATTTTTATTCTTATGTGGTTGATTCATTGTTGTTCATTCTTTTTCTACTCAATCATTGTTTTTGTGTTCCTCATTCACTTCTAC
Source organism: Picea engelmannii (assembly GCA_009831015.1). NCBI lineage: Eukaryota > Viridiplantae > Streptophyta > Pinopsida > Pinales > Pinaceae > Picea > Picea engelmannii. Next base: position 513,540 of record ML780717.1, read on the forward strand.
CATGGATGACATGGAAAATGAATAGATGGAGGAGGATAGCCATTTTTAGATGGTTGTAAATAATATTTTATTATTCTTGAAAGGAATGAATGCCTAGGTGTTTGGGTGCATTGTCATGTTGGGTAGAACTATTCAAAGTTGATAATCCTTGGAGTTTTCCAGCATTGAGACTCCTAACTAGTAGCATTGGATCCTTGGAGAGAAATGGAACAACATGAGGGACTGAATGGTAGGGAAAGGGTTTCATTTATTTGGGTTGTGCAGGTTGAGGAGGAAGAGAGATGGAAAATTAGGATTATTTTGTGGTTGGGAAAACCTGAGAGCTTGATAGCTAATTGTTGTGTGTTTTCGAGTTTTCCTAGGACCCGTCCCTATGGACTCATAGCCTTGGCTCGAGGGTGACATTGTTGTTGAGAGTGAATGAACAACAAGGTCTATGGTTGGTTGGAACATCCTTGGTATGTATCTAGTTGGTGAATAGTTAAATTAAACGTTATGTGATTTCTGTGTTTTCTATGTAATTTATATATTTGACTGTGTATATTTATTTCTGATATGAGTGATTATGTTATGCTCGTTTGATGGTTATTGTTGTGCATGACATGTTAAAATATTATTTTATGGTTTAGCATTTACTTGGTTATTTCATGTTGTTCATTACTTGGATTGTTTCATGTTCTTGATAAATAAAAGATTAGAACATAATTCGAATCATTCAAGAAGTTCCTTCTTGAGGTAGTGTGGCCAACCTGCTAGTGGTTGGGCACACCACAGAGTGGTATTAAATTTATTTTTTTGTTGTTGATGTGACTCGGGCTAGTGGTTCAGGTATGTCACAGATTGGTATCATAATGTTTTGAGGTAGCATGACTCAGCTGGGTGGTTGGGTATGTTACAAATTGGTATCAAAGTTGTCGGTTTACATCACTCGGGATTTTAAGGGGCCTGCTACATGATAGAACATATGTTATTGAATGAAATTAATTAACTGCTACATACCAACATAAAAGGTTTTGGATGAGGTTTATCTTGGAACGAAGGAATTTCTTAGCGTTCATAGTGAGAAGTTGGTCATTTTATTTTCAAACTTATTAGTAGATTGTTAGGGATGCCTATGGTAATAGTAAAAACCCTATGCACTTGTGGTGATGGCCACACTACCAAAAATATCACTGTGTGTGAATTTGATGTCAGAGATGAAAATTGTTTCCATCATTGCAGGGATGGTATGTGTTCTTATGGCGATTATGCAGGATACTATGTGAGCAGGGGAGAGAAACCAAAAATTCATTGATTGTTTTCCTTTCCATGCTAGTATTTTCTTCTATTTTGGAAAATACAAGCCATCGTCTGAACGATTTAGAGCATTGGATTGACATTTATGCCAAGCAAGAAAAACTAGCACTTAGCCATCATCGATGTCACCTTCAAGTGGGATCTCCACCATTGATTTGTGACCAGGGTGCTTTTCTTTATCCCACATGCATGGGAAAATTTCGATTGAATAGTTTTATGAGAAAAAAGGAACCTTATGTCTCTTGTGTATGAAACGAAATCCAAAAAACCCTACGAAGCCCACGCACAATGTAAACTGTTGGTCAAAGGTTTCAATGGGTCGGTGCCCCGATGGGTCGATACCCCAATTATTGGATATCAAAATGAAATAATGTGCATTGTGGGGAGACGATACCCGATCTCCTTGTGACATGATGCCCTATCAACAATTTCATCGGCGTCGTGTCTTCTATCACACATTGAAGGGGTCCATGTGGTGGTGACATTGTGATGATGACGAATTCCATGAGGGATGATAGGTGTCAATTTTAGGTTGGAAGGGGACAAGTGTGGGGCCTTGGTTGGCCATAATCCATGATTCAGTATCGATGAATCTCATTCGTTATATCTAACTGCTGAGAGATCTCGATTGTCGATCAATCTTAGGAGGAAGTCACGCCAGGGATATCAGAGTATCAAGCCCCAGAGGATTCCAAACCCATTCCTTCATAAGTTCCAATAACCTAATACCCGATAGGGAATGGTTCCAGGAAACATTTTCCAAGCCATGTGGATTGCAAGACAAAAAATAACATTGCGATGATGTCAAGGTGATGTCATGATGTAAGCCAGCCAATGCGAACTCAATAGGTGGCAACATAGGAGTAGAGGATCTCTATGATGGTGATGACATGTCAAGAGAACCTTGCACCACATCTTAGGACATGTGGAAGGTAAAGCTTGTGCCACATGTTCAAGGTGAAAACATGATTATTTCCTATTGGATATTGGGTGCTCGGGGGTACAATGGAATGCATTACATGGGGGGGAGATATGTCGATAAGATGATATGCCAATGGACCAATATCTAATGGGCCAATATCGGATATCGAGAAATTGGAGAGAAATGTTGAATGTTGAATACGAAAGAGATGAGGGCCCAATGGGATGATGTCATGTGAGTCCCATACCAGTAGTCACATACATGCCAAATAGTTCCACGTGGATGTGAGGTGGTTTTTGCGAAGGAAGGCCTGAAAACTTCTGAAGGCCATAAATTTTGATCCTGAGCTCGGAATTAAGAAAACAAATAGTCATCGGAAAGATATCGAAGAGGATAAATGGAATATGAGATCAAAATTTGACTTAGAGGGATGATTAAGAAAGATAGTTTGAGAAGAGAATAAAGGAATATTTTTTTGTAAAATGGACAAAGTTTCATATTCTAGATTGTTGTAGAATCTTATAGGAGTGACCAATAGGGAATATGAAAGTTGTTATGTGTTCACCATTATGATTACAATCTATGTCTAATATAAAACATTTATTAGTTTTTTGTATTTTTCCTACTATAGTTGATAGAAGTTGACCTTCTAGTAAAAGTTCACCAATGGAGAAAGTGTACAAATGGGGTGAAAGTGACTTTTTAGGAAGCCATAATTTTCATCTCATGAATCAGATTGAGGCACAACAATAGTCATTGGGAAGCTACTGAGGACGAGAAGAGATATGGTCACCTATATTTTGAGTTGGGAAACTCCTTGTTCTCATAATCTTGAAGAAGGCCTCTCGTGGTTTGTGGGTGCATCATCTCTAGGGGTCAGTTATATAGTTTTGAAATAGTACCTCCACCCTTTTGTTATCATATTAGCGTAGTCAAAGCATGGTACAATTATAAGAAGTTCATGGGTGAAATAAGGAAATGAATTATGTGCCTAATTATCTTTAAAAATATGTAATTAGACTTCAAGGAAGGATAATAGGATTCCAATAGAATTGATGACAACAAGGAACAACAAATAGAGTTAAACAATGATAAAACAAAGAACTTGATGCAACTTTCTATGATGTGGACATTTGAAAGCCATATATAGCACAAGAACTTGGAGAGCTTATGCACTCATGGGCATGTTTAGGATGTGTTGTTATTTTGGATAGGGATGCATTAATGCATGTGAAATGTTTAAGAGTACATATGACATGTTGTAGACTAGGAGTAGTCTATTGTTATATGTTATGAATGTTAAAATTGTTAATGATGGTTATTGTGCCAGGAAAGGAGGAAGTTATTGCATGGATGAAAGTTGATGGTTCTGCATATGGAATCCATCCATATGAAGGGGAAACCGAATGGTGAAATGTTGAATAAGAGGTTGATGAAGGAGGCATGATAACTCCTACTAGTACCAACTAATCAGGTAGAATCAAACCAATTAAATAATAGCTATGCAGGTATGAATTTGAAGTATTATGTTGAGGGGAATTTAGGTAAGAATTTCCTCAACCAACATTTAAAATTTAAAGTGATTATATTATATTATTTGAATGCATTAATTGGAATGATTCACCATTTGGTATGGTAAAGGATGAAGGCATATGATACTTATAAAAGTTATTTAATTTTAGAATGCATTAATATGACATAACAACATGATGTAGGAATATGTTGTTTATGAGTTAATAAACAAATAAAATAAGGGGTAAAAACCTATTATAGAATTAATTTCTAATAAAGAATCCATGTGGAGAGAGGTTGGGTGAGTGCCAATTCACCATGGCAAGGTGCATTGTGTGTAAATGTGGCCATGGACATTGGCACATGGGTTGAATTCTTACGAATATTGAATGCATTATCGAAGTTGGTATATTGAAATAATGTATGTGCAAAGAACAATAATTTATTTCTTATTCATATGATTAGTGAACAAAAGTGATGTAATTGTTAGTATGCACAATTAATTATGAAAACGTTTTGTAGGCTATGGTAAATGTGCAATGCAAATATAATATGCATGGAATGCTAACAATCTATTTGTATGTGAGAAGGTTGAGACTTTCAGGAAGATGGTCTTGGATATGGAAGTAGAGTAAGTCCATAGGGAAGGTCGATGCCTGTTGTTGAAAAAATCCAAATAGTTATGAGAAGGAATCTCATACTTGTGGGATCTGAGTTCCTATATGGAACAAATATGAAAATAGATAAGTGAAATTGGAAATTTGTGGGTAACATGTTTAAAATTTTTGATTGTAAAATATCTAATAGTTACTATACGCAAGTGATACACGTGACACAACATATCTGTCCTACAAGGATGGATGAAGGTCGTTGAGATGGAAACAATGGAAATGCCACTGCTATGACATTGAACCCCGTGATATTCCTTGATCTCCATTGAGGAGAGATATGCCATGTTAGAAAAATATTGAGGGATGTTGTGGTCGTAAGACTGTATAAGTCTCGATACTCTTCTTGTGCGATGAATCCTTGGAAAATGATGGATCGCTTGAAGTACTATGTAAAAAAGAATGGGGTGCCTAATCCTAGAGGGTGAGTGACTGAAATAAAGAAGAGGCTTGGATGATTTATGCTACATTCAAGCTCAGATCATGAGTGCAGTAGGTGTGTCTAAGAAAACAATGAGTCGAGTAAATGTGGTAGCTATGTCAATGCAAACCCATAATCTACACATACTATTGAAATGACAAGGGTATGCAAGGGGACTGAACTAAGGAGAGGAAGACATTGCTAAATTAAATGCCATAACATGATTGGATTTTGAAAGGATATGATGCCACACAAGCATCGGATAGTCTTCCTACTATATTTGATGTTTGGACTGCAACCTTTTAGCCAACACTGAAGAGTACCCAAGAATTATATTATTGGTGTTGTGTTTGGGTTGAAAAGGAGGTCATCCAAATAGTCAGGAAAGTAATTAGGAAGTGTGTGGATGATGAGTCCAGCCATTAGCCAGACCTTCCAATTCACCATGATAGGTTGCATGGCTTAGAAAGGAACTCTTTGAAATAAATGCAAAGGTGCTTTGAGTAGGTATGCATGAGTAATTTATAAAAGTGTGCAAGTGGTAGAGTTGCACACATGCATGCTAATATAGAGTTGTTTATCTTTAAAGGACTTATCGAATGCATTTTGGTGCATACATGTATATATATTATATTTCTTAGAAATGATTATGCTAACATATGAAATGATGTGATTATTGCTAACTCTTGAAGTTGAGAATATTTCAGTAGCTATTAGATACTGCAGCAAGAAAATTGAAGGTATAATGGTATTGGATATGGCATGGATGTAAGACCATAAGGAATAATGATATCTACTATTGCAATAGCCAAATGAATTATGAGCCGGAAGCTCATGAAACTCATGCCTGGAAAAAAATTGTACATGATGGATTTGAAAATTTTATAATTACAAAATTTCTATGGTATATTGCCAGTTTGTTTGGTCGAGTATAATTTCAAAATCATAGGTAGAATGGTATTGGATATGGAATGGATGTAAGACCATAAGGGAGACTAATATATACTATTGCAGAATCCAAATGAATTATGAGCAGAAAGCTCATGCTTGGGAAACTTTGTTTTCCTGTATAAACAAATTTGGAAATTTAAAATTGGAAATTGTTGTGATGATATCTCATGATGATTGTATGTGTGTAATACAAATGAGATGTTGGTTTTTGAAGCTATAATATCGGGAATAATAGCACCAGATGGAAATTGAGCTCATGGACAAAAGAATAGAATGAAGAAATTCCAAGGGACTTGTTGCAGCTAGAGTTCTTAGAACTGCAACTCCGAGACTTCCTTGTCGAGTGCACTAGATCCCTAAAGAGAAGTGGTAAAGCCTGAAGGACTACAGAGAAGAGAAGGGGGTACACTCCTTGGGTTGTGCAAGTTTATGGGGAATGTGAGCTTGTTGGTTGTAACTTCTACCAGAAATATAAATTGTGAAAATCATTATGCATGTTTTGGCGAGGGTGCTTATGTATTCATGTTTTAGGCTAGAGTGCATATGTATATCAGCATTGATTGGAATGTATGTGTATATTAGGGGCCAAAGATCCTAGTTTTGCAATATAAAGAACATCGGTATGGTATTTTTCACTCAGGACGGTGCCAAAAATAAGGGGAGGGGGATGCAAAATCCCCACTTTTGATCCATGTGAACTAGAATGTATTATCTAAAAAAAAAGTGATTTAGGCTGGTGAGACGGTAAAGTTGAAAGGTTTAGAGTTCCTAGAATTGTAATATTGTATACATGTTGATAAAAAAATACATTGTTGGCTACAATATAGACAAGGAAAAGAGATAGGGGGATATGATTCCATGAGAGAGGGGGATAAGGGGTTTCTCCTTTATTTTTAACTTTCATTTACCGATGTTTGGGGGAGGGGCACATTGGTCTCTTGAGGAGACCATGTTGACTCTTGGAGTGTGTGAGTCTCTTGGAGAGACCACACCCTTTATATTTAAAATCAACATGTTGGTTGCTTAGGGATTGTTATTCTAGTGTGATTAATTCATTGTTTTTCATTTTTTTGTTGCTCAATCATTTTTTTTGGTTCCTCATTCAATTCTTCCCATTCGCTTGTTGGGGATGGCTTGGAAAATGAATGGTTGGAGGAGGAGAGACATTGCTAGATGGTTGTAAACAATTTTTTATTATTCCTAAAAGTATGTAATGCATGAGTGCTTGAGTGCATTAGCATGTTGGTTAGAACTGTTCAAAGTTGATAATCCTTGGTGTTTTCCAACATTGATATTTCTTGTTAGATTTAGTAGCTCGGAGGTACTTCTACATAGGTGGCACCCAGCATGTGGAAGTGATTTAGCACATTTTCTCCCTGCTGACTTTATAATGCGTTTTTATAAAGTGGTTTAATAAAGTTGAGCCTTTTATTTTTAAAGTGTAAAAGTGACTTTGTGAGGTTGTGGGTCACTTTAGTGAATTAAGTAACCTCAATGAATGATTAAGTATTGACCATTGATCTCAAGGGAGACCAAGGGTTAGAGGCATTACACATTAAATTGCATAAAGGTAGCACTTGAGGGAGAGAGGGCACACACTTTGAGGAGAGATTGTTGAGGAAGTTGAAGGGTCATTCAAAGAGACCAAGCGAGATTGATCTCTAAGGTAGGGAGAGAGTAACATCAAGGGAAGGGTACACTTCCCAAGAGAATGAGGAGTTTGTACAACTAGTGGAGGATGCGCATTTCAAGAGGGAGGTTGTCACACATTCCCAGATTTGAAACATTGTGTACAACAGGAGAAACGAGTTCATACATAATTGATTTGAGTGCAGTACAATATCTTATAGACAGATAAATCAAGGCAGAGGCTTGGAATGATTTTTTGAGTCCATAGTTGTGGCATATCAATGCAAAAATGTATGGAAAGAGTGCACAGAAACCAAGGATGTTTGTTGTTAGTGAGACAGTACCTTGCAGGCCATTACATTGAAATTTGTGTGCATATTATGAGGTCTGAGTTACTGGTGTATTTGGCATGCAATCAAAGGAGGTTTGTTGGCACATTTCTATTGTTTAAATGTTGAGTATATGCTGCAATTGTTTTATGTTGTAAATTTTGTGTATTTCCCTATGAGTTCAATAAACAAATCTCCTTAAAGCTATCATATATTTTCCTAAGTATTCTTCAAGGGGCATAGCCCATAAATTTATGTGCCAAATGTGTGAATTTGTATATTATTCATGAATATTTTGTTGTTGGTTTTACTTTCAGTTCTATGTCATTTAGTGTTTCTTCTCATTGAGTACAATTCGGTATTGGGTTTAATGCTTTAATGTTGAAGCTTAATGGAAAGTTGAAATATAAAGTATGACATAGTATCAGAGCTATATTTTCTACATGGTATCAGAGTTGGTGCTATGAATTTCAGTGGACAATTTGGCACTTAGAACAGTTGTGACTTGCTGGGGCATTTTCTTGGAAGAACGGAAGGGAAAAAGATTATTTTCGTGAGTGTTTACAGAAGACGGTTTCTAGTTAGCGGCAGCAATTGAGTATAGCATCCAACAAGATAAAAGGATAGATCTTGGGCTAGGTTCTATTATGTTGCAGAGAGGAGCAATATCTTACTCTTGTGGGAAAGAGTAAGGGGAAGAAGAATTCAAGTGATTGGGACACCTCACGGGACAAGAAGCACATCTAGCCATATTATGGGAATGGGGTCAATGTTCCTTAGTGTGTCAGAGACAGACTCAAACATGCATGTGGATAGTGGGGTCAACACCACACATGCAATGAAGGGGGTTGGAACTTTGGATTTCCAGCTAGAGTTAGGAGGTTCTCTGAAGGTGGCATAGGTGTCGTATGTACCAGAGTTAAGGGTAAAATTGCTATATGTATCAAATCTAGCGGATAAGGGGAATGCAATGATTTTTTAGGATGGACAAGTACTCATACATTCAAACAGAGAAGATACCTAGGATGAAATAGTGAGGCATGGCATCAAGGAGGGTATGTTATACAAGTTGTTGGGACAACCTATGGTTGGGTCCAGTGGATTTATGGATTCATATTATGTGTTGAAGAGTGGGAAGGTTTCATGGGAGAGAGAGTTGATTTTGGGGACTCAGTGCTCTTTTGAAACTCTCAGAGGAATCAAGAATCATGAGTTGACAAAGATGGATTCTCAGGAGAGTGTGAAGTTTCCTAGTAGCATGTCTTCAGTTCATAGATCAACAAAGGTAGCAACATAGTCTTCCAGTACAGTGGGAACAATGGATTCCTATTCAGAGGGAGTAGAGGATTCTAGTATAGAGGGAGCAATTAAGACATCAGATGAGTTGGAAACGGGTTCTTTCATAGGTACCAGAAGTTCCTCTCTTTCTAAGAGGGAGTGTTAGATTTGGTAGCTCAGGGGTACTTCTGCATAGGTCACACCCAACATTCGAAAGTAATCGAGCACATTTTCTCCCTAGTGATTTTATAATTTGTTTTTATAAAGTAACTTTATAAAGTGGTTTTATAAAGTTGAGCCTTTTATTTTTAAAGTTTAAAAGTGACTTTATGAGGTTGTGGATCACTTTAGTGACTTAAGTGACCTTCACGAATGATTAAGCCATGGTCGTTGATTTCAAGGGAAAGTGAAGAGTCACTCAAGGGAGACCAAAGGTTAGAGGAGTTACACATTAATTTTCATAAAGGAAACACTTGAGGGAGAGAGGGCACACACTTTTAGAAGAGCTTGGTGAGGAATATGAAGGGTCACTTAGAGATACCAAGGGAGATTGAGCTCTAATCTAGGGAGAGAGTAACAACAAGGGAAGGGTGCACTTCCCAAGAGAATGAGGAGTCTGTACAACTAGTGGAGGGTGCACATTTCAAGAGGGGGGTTGTCACGCATTCCCATATTTGTAGTATTGTGTAGAATAGGAGAAAAGAGGTCACACAACATTGATTTGAGTGTAGTACAACAGGTTATAGACACATAAATCAAGGCAGAGGTTTGGCATGATTTTTTAAGTGTCTATTTGTGTCATATCAGTGAAAAAATGTACAGAAAGAGTGCACAGAAACCAAGGATGTTTGTTGTTAGTGAGACAATACCTTACAGGCCATCACATTGAAATTTTTGTGAATATTTTGAGGTCTGAGTTGCTGGTGTATTTGAAATGAAAATAGAGGAGGTTGGTTGGCAAATTTTTATTTTTTAAATGTTGAGTATATGCTACAAGTTTTTTTTGTTGTAAAATCTGTGTATTTACCTATGAGTTCAATAAATAAACCTCCTTAAATATTTCATATCTTTTCCTGAGTATTCTTCAAGGGGAATAGCCCATAAATTTATGTGCCAAATGTGTGAATCTGTCTACTTTTCATGAATATTCCGCTACAGGTTTTAGTTTCATTTCTATGTCATTTAGTGTTTCTACTCATTAAGTACATTTTAGTATTGGGTTTAATGCTTTATTGTTGAAGCTAAATAGGAGGTTGAAATATGAAGTATGACATAGTATATTTCTAAGCTATATTTTCTGCATTTATGACCAGTAGCACTGGAGCCCTAGAGAGAAATGGAACAACCTGAGGGACTGTGTGGAAGAGAAAGGTGTTCATCTCTTTGGGTTGTGCAATCTGAGGGGGAAGAGCGATGGAAAATTAGGATTGTTGTGTGGTTGGGAAAACCTTATATTTTGATAGCTAATTGTTGTGTGTTTCAGAGTTGTCCTAGGACCTGTCCTTTTGAATTCATAGCCATGGCTTGGAGGTGACACTGTTGTTGAGTGTGAGTGACCAAAAATGTCTATGTTTGGGTCGAATGTCCTTGGTATCCATCCAATTAGTGAATAGTTAAATTAAACAAATAGTGTTTTTTTTTTCTTTTAGTGTAATTTATATATTTCGTTGTGTCTATTTATCTCTAAGATGATGTAATTATGTTATGCCCATTTTTTGGTTATTGTTGTGCATGGAATGTTAAAGTGTTATTTTATGGTTTATCGTGTACTTGGTTATTTCATGTTGTTCATTTCTTAGATGGTTTCATGTTCTTGATTAATAAAAGATTGGAACAAAATTCGAATTGTTCAAGAAGTTCCTTCTTGAGGTAGCATGGCCTTGATGGATGTGTACGCCACAAAGTGGTATTCATATTTTTTATGTGTTGATATGACTCAGACTGGTGGTCTGAGTATGTCATAGATTGGTATCAGAGCATTATTGAGAGAATTTTGAAGAAACATGACTCAGTTGCATGGTTGGGTATGTTAAAATATGGTTTATTATATTATTTCTTAATTTGCAGTAAGATTGGAAGATCATTAGAATCCCCACCTACCTCTACCCAAGACTTTATCCTTTCATGGTTATTCAATACAATTTGAGAGACTAAAAATTTTTCATGTCTTTTTGAAATCCCCTCTTCTCCAAACCTATGATTTTTCCAAGTAGATGTCATCTTGATAGGCTCCACATATACTAACCTTGATTCATCTAGCATGTTTGAAAATAAATCTGCAAGGGGATCCTTCCCGACAAAATCCCCCCAAATATCTACCCTCTCGGTGATAAAGTTTAGGTCTTCCCATGTTACTCCTCATATATCATGAGGTATTTAATCCAACTGAAGACCATACTGGGAAGTTTTCACTTGGAATGTTATGGTATTGAGCCATATCTTGTTATCATATGCATATATATCAATGATTAATAGTTGTCATTTTCCCTCATGTGATGGTTAGTTACAAGATTATTGATGGGATATCATGATGTATTAAGGGGCGATTTAGAATATGCCCACATTTTCCAAACCACATCTATTTTGATTCTATCAACGATATTTGGGTGCGTGTGAGGTGTTTTGAGTAGGATTTTTGGTTAGCACAATGTTTTTCTTATCATTCTTCAATGATAGTATATTACCTTGTAGATTATGTTCAGTGGGTTTTTTTGGTGCATCTTGGTTAGAGGATGTGTATTTTCTTCATTAATTGATTATCTCTCATTGTACTTGGTTTCCATGTTGATCCCCCTAGAGCACATCACCATGGTGTGATTGTTTCTGATGGTATATTATTGGCTTACCATGGTTAGATGATGTGCATTTTCTCCCTAGTTGGCATCAAAATATCTTATGTGGAGGCTTGCGTCTATCACATGTGGTGTTTGAGGGTCTTGCATAACATTGCTTACACATTTGTTTTACCCTCAACACATTAATGGAGAGGGATACCTATAAACTGAGGGTTTCCCTAAGTATTACTGGTTAATTTTTTCTCTTGGATGTGGTGATTTAGTTTCTTATATATGGTGGTGTATGTTTAATGATGTTATTTATTCATTACAACTCTAATAAACCATATCATAACCACATAGACATTTTGATTTTTTTGTGGATCCTATTGGTGCACAATTGGAGACTGAGGTTCTTAGATTTTACCAAAAATATACCACCATAGTGTAGTATCTCCAGTATATTCAACCTTTCGTAAGATAAGGAGGTCTCACCCGAAGCAAAATCGAGGCTTGTGTGTGATAAAGTGAGTTAGAGAGGACACACCATCAAATCTAGCGCAATATAAGGTAGAATCATACTTAAATGTGAAAATATTATATCATTATTATTCTAAACCAACATATGCATTCGATAATCCATGTTCCGCAGAATAAAGATAAGTGCATGCATCACAGGAGCTTGTAGACAATATCACAACTACCAATTACATAGACAAGGAAATATTGCACATCACAGATATCGAATATTCATACCCATAATGACAAATTTTGGTTCCGGAATAATCCTTCTTGTTATTATTAGATTAGAACCAAGCATAGATAGAGTATCTCTTCCACATCATGAATTATATAGTATAATCAATAGTCAAACACCCACTATGGAATTTTAGACTTCTACACAAGCACAATTAATTCCCCATAATTCATTAGAATAGCTTATCGTGACAGACTCAATGACAGTAATGGTGATAGCTTAATGAAAAAGAAATAAAGAAAAGGAACTATATTAACAATAGTCTACAACTCTCGATAATAAAAAAATGTATCAGAATTAAGTCATTGACTCAACAACTAGGCAACCCATCAACTCGACAGTCAAGAAACAACACCAAGCCTTTCCCATTAAATATTTTCCAATTTATATTATTTCCTTGGCCTCTTCTTGATTCCATTGTTATTATTTCTTGATTCCTCTTCCGCTCTGCATGCACTCGAGGATTGTATATCTTTGTGCTTATGGGTCCATCTAGCGTATCAATTGTTTCTACTACTGGACCACTTGTAGTTAGCTTTCTTCTCATCATAGTTGATTTTTGTCGCTTCTAGCCTTCTATTGCCATGCTACACTTTTCTGCAAAACTGAACGTCCTCCAAAACGAAAGGCCCAATAGGCCCTAACCACAATATTTGACTTGTCTCGAGTCAAAATTTCATTTTTTTTTATGGTCTCCTTCAAATGAAGGGTCCAAATCTGGTACAACGATAAGAGCCTACTCGTGGACACTGTCATAGTGGTCCACCATGATATTTCCATTTCCTTGATAAGATCACATCTCCCGCAAAAAAATATTGAACAACGGTCAAACTAGGTTCCTCTGGCTTAGTATCCAATAGAGTCCTCCATTCGGTGTCGACAATGTTATCAATATGTTGCAGCTGGATATAATCGGCATGCACGGTAGGTCAAAAAGTATGAAGCTATTTCTTGGTGGCATGAGTATATTCATCCAGGGCATCGATTTGTTTGTCCTCAATATGGATTGTTGTATACTTGGTTTCCTTCTCGACTCGATTGGTGATTTCTTGGGCTTCTGCATTCATTTTTTTAGCTGAGTGCGCAATTCCTCAATAGGTTTGTTGCAATGTTCTATCAAGCCAACCCAGTCATTGACCATGTCAAAGAGATGATGACATTCATCGACCCAGGCATAAAGAGAGGACTTAACAATGTTTCCCTCCTCAATTGCATGTGTAATATTTTGGAGAAGCTCTTTGGGTTGCTCATTTTCCTTCAATTTGAACATAGTTAACTCTTGTTGCAGAGTATCTATCTTTGCAGCCAACTATGACCATGCAATAACAATGAGATCAACTCTCTATGGTGGCACAACTGGATTGATGTCTTTGGGAAGCTCGGGAATGATCTGTCAGAAAGAAGGCCATACTTGCACAAATTTTTGTTGCTATGAACACAACTGTGGATTCGGTGTGCACATGCAAGCCATGCTCGAATTTCACGATAGAGGAAGTTGTATTGACGACCTCTCTCAACTATTGTGCTTGTTTTTGGAGCTCATCATTGGATTTCTCAAATCCAGTAATCTGTTGTTCCAATTAGTCAGCAGAGGAACATACCAGGTGTAAGATATGTGGCATAGCCCATGAGGAAAGATCCCTAGAGAGAATAGAGGGATCAAAGGGAAATATTAATGCAAGTAGTTGGTCACTTGCAATTGAATATTCTGATACATTGGGGGTACCAACACCACTAATACTTAGTGAAATAGTGCAAAGGTTGCACACAAGCCAACTCTAAATCCAAAGAGGAAGTTTTATCACCACATCAGTGCGCTCAAGGAATAGTTCTAAAATTTCATGGAATTATTGTTGGTCCTACAACATTGGCGCAATTTTTTACTTGACCAAATTCATCTTATGAGTTGATTGAGCATCATACTGGCCTTCATAGGGATATTGCGGTGGCATATCTCGGTCCATTGGAACATGTGTGTCTGTCCCAATATGGATAATCGTTTAGGGTTGTGTGTCCATGAGGATTTGAACCTATGAGTCCTAGAGAGAAGTGGAGGGTAATGGAATGTTAGGTCCAACAATTTCAATAAAGGGGTTGGTAGTCTATGGAAAAACCATGCCAAACTGGGTAAGATTAGGTGGAACTGGAACTTGTGACACTTGTGGAAAAATGGTCAATTGGGGCCCAAACATTATTGATGTAATGACAAATGGGTCACTAGTTACAATCCCCATAGTATCAAGGTTAGTTTTTCTAGGGGATGGTGGAGTGTTCAATGGGGAATTGGCAGAAATATGAGGCTAATTAGTGGTGACCTCTTCAGTGATAGGGGTAGATTTATATGAATTTGGGGGATCATCACTCATGTGTATAATTGATACATTAGCGGGAATGAGGGTAGTGAAGAAGGGCAGAGTGGAAGTGGTGTGGGTTGGGGGTGGAATGGATGACATAGGAGTGGCCTCAGTGATGATGGGGTTGGTCGCAGGATTAGAGGGAGAACCACTACAAAACTTCTTTAAAGGAAATATAGAAGTCATGACCTCATGGAATTTCTCACCTGAGATTGTTGCATCATCCAGAATGTAAGAAAAAGTGATTGGGATAGCCTACCCTGGTAAAACTTCTTCTTCTCCTTCATCTACCCCTTCTTCTGATTTGGAATGTGACCGGTCCCTTTTATCTGAACTGGTCCCTACATCTCAAGTGTTTTTCAGAGTTGATCATTGCACGAGAGAAAGAAACCTATAGGAGATTATCAACCTCTTTTGTTTGACAGTAGCACCTATCCATGCAATGACTTGTTTTTTGAACAAAGGCCCATCCAGGTAAAAGGGTACAAATTTCACATGGAAGAGTGATGGACCAGCCTCAAAAGGTCGAAAAAAAGTATAGCCATGGTTCATTCCAAACCATATGTTGTGTGTATGTCGATTCACTAATGACTATGGAATTTTCGATCATTATGTCATGGAGATGAGTTCATTGTATCATTATAAGAAGGTTGCATTTTGAGCGGTCAAGTCGCTACTAGTAGTGCGACTACTCCAAGGGTAAATTTTTTTAGCAAAATGACCATCTAAAGAATGGGAGACACTCCGACCCACTAGCGGCTGCCATTTCCACATAGAAAATCATACTAACATATATCGATATATAAAATACCTTGATTTATTGTGTGCATCTGCGTAGGCCTGTAACATTTTTGTAAGTATATATGTACACAAATTTAACTGTGCACCATGCCTTTTGAACTCTATTGTAACAATAGCATCAAGGTTACACTCATTTCTAGTGTAATTCCACATTACTTTCCCAACAATAAGGTAGTATGCCATGAAGACTTGTTCATCCTTTATCTATACAATATGTGCTCCACAACACCCCCATTTGGTTCCATATCTCTCATAGAGAATCAGTTCTTCCTTCTTTCAGTTGTGTTTCCTCGAGCCTTGGAATCTGTCTGTAACATCCTTACCTTCCATAAAAAGGCCCGTAATCTTATCTATATCCTCGACATTTTTTGGGTAGGACTTATCTAACCATAAGGCACCAGTGTGCACTCTACGAATCAGGAACTTCATGCACTGGGAAACTTCACCAATAGTGTCAAAGAATGGTAGGTCGCAAAGACAAATCAACGTGGAATCCCATAGGGGTATGAAATCAGGTTTCCACTTCCATTGAAAGTTTGTGTCTAGTAGTGTGACACAATCCATAAACGAGTGGATGGTCAAGTGTGGATATTTTGCAGCATTAGTAAAATCAAGTTCAACCATACGGGTTTGTTTGACCTTCCCATGTAGATCACCTTGAACGATGACCTGTGGGTCAATAAAATCCACTGGAATAATGTTTTTGGGGAGGCCCCTTGTTAAGAACCAAATATCAATATAGAATAGAAAAACCTTAGAAAAGTACTCAACGCCTTGAAAAAGAGATAATTTCAGATAATAAGCCTCTTCGAGGGGGCAACCTCCTTTTACCCCACTTAAATGTTCAACTACAAGATGATTCCAAATGAAAATGTCTCCTTGGTATATATAGGAGACTAGGAGGTATAATTACAACTAATGGAATAAAGTCGACATAAATAAAATAAAATTACTAATGTAATATGCCCCAATTAAGGGGAAATGAGCCAATATTAGGGCTTAACATGCCCCTCCCCTTAAGTCAAGTGTTGTCCGCAATGCTTGAGTAACTCTAGATGCTTCTATATAAAAGTCTCATCTTTCTAAGTGGAATCTTCAGCCGGTAGTTTCCTCCATTTAATGAGATACTCTGAAATGGATCTATTCCTTAGCTGGCAAATTCTTGTGTCAGTGATGGCTTCAGTCTCCAATATGATTTTCCCTTCCTCGTCAAGTTCTGGCAATATAGTTTGAACTGGGATCTTGTCACCTATAACCTTCTTTAAGCATGAAACATGGAAAACTAGGTGTACTCATGAAGATGTAGGAAACTCCAATTTGTATGCCATAGTACCAATCTTTTGCAACACCTTATAAGGGCCATAGTACTTTGGTGATAATTTATTATCCTTGTTGGATTTCTTGAGGGACATCTGTTTGTATGGTTGTAGTCTTAAAAACACCCAATACTCTACTTCAAAACTTCTTTCACAACGATGTTGATCTGCTTATTGTTTCATGCGATTTTGTGCCATGGTCAGGTTGCCCTTTAAGATTTGGAGAACTTTTTGTTGATTCTCGATGTGATCTTCCACTACTTGAACCTTAGATTTTTATTTTATAAAAGAAGTGATGGAAGGAGGGTCGTATCCATAAAGTTCCATAAATGGTGTCATTTTTGTTGCAGTATGAAAGGAAGTGTTATACCACCATTCTGCCAAGGGTAACCATTTGAACCATTGTGTTTGTTTATCAGAGACAAAGCAACGAAGGTAGCCTTCCAGAAATT
>ML780717.1:533942-551930 GCA_009831015.1 Picea engelmannii
TTGCTTGAGATTTATCAATTGGCTAAAGAAGGTATTGCTCCTTGTATCCTCATAGTGTGCTATCATTTCTTCCATGAAAATTGTCCAAGTGACGATTGATTTGCGAGAACAAATCCATCGATACCATACAAATTGATTAGGTTATAAACATAAAGAAGCAATTCATACCTTTTGTGTATGTGCCACATTATGTAGATCAAATAATTGTTCCATCTGAAGTATCCATGTGATTGGGTCCTTACCATCAAACTTCCTCATATCGATCTTAGGAACGTGGTTGGTATTCAACCCAAAGTTGGAGTTTCTCCATTCTGGATTCACCTTCCTTGTGTCCTCATCATGAATTTCATGGGATGCATTTTCACTTTCAGGTGTCTTCTCTGTTACGAAATTTTTCAATACTTCCATGATCTCCTCTTTTAAACCATCCATCTTTGCCTCCAACTTAGCTTCCATCTCTTATAGTTCAGATTTTGTTACTATCTTATTTTGTAAATCATTTATGTCCCTACGCATTTCTTCACCTTCATCAAGAGACCAAGTAGGATTTTCTGGAGGCTTATTTGGTGTAGAAGTTCCCTTTTTGGGTGGCATGTTGGCCAAGTATCACTTTTGAACCTTGATTTTGAGGTGGTTTTGCTAGACAATCTTTCTTTTGTTGTATCTCCCAAGTTTCGGCCCTTCTGGGTATGAAACTTTCTTTTATGTAGTTCTCTGATATTTCTTCTCTGCAATTCCATGGGTTTGATCAAAATTGGATGTGTCAAGTGGAATTTACAGTAACTTCCCCACAACTTGTCAATTTTTGGCCTTTCCAAGAGATATCACTTGTATAGCATGCCCCACAAAAACTAATTGATATGAAATTATGAAACTGATACCCAAAATACTACAGACTGTCCAAGATCCAATGAAACCAGTCCCACTCAATTTGGATACTCTAGGAAGAAGTTATGATTGTTTTACCTGGAACACCTTCTTGAGACTAGTCAATAGGACTAGTCAGATACCCTATCTTACACAGGGTGTATCTAGAAATTTAAGATGACCCAGAAGATGAAAGTTTTACCACAAATACCTTACTAATTTCTATGAATATTCTCCATATTTTAGGGTCTGAAACATTACAGAAATTGTTTTATAGCGAAAATTCCGTAATGACTCATTTCAGGATGATTCCAGAACCCTATCTTGTACAGGTTGTATCTCCGAAAGTATAAGGCCTCAGGAGCTGAAATTTAAAAAAACGTACCTTGATCCATCTACTAAATATCCTCCAAGCCATTCCTTCTAAAACATTGTAGAAAAAAAGCTATAGCGAAAATTCAAAGGTGTCTCATATGTAGCAGTGAAACCCCAAGACCTTGAGATCTGATACCATATGTTAAGAACCAAATATCAATATAGCATAGAAAAACCTCAGAAAAAGTACTCAATGCCTTGAAAAAGAGATAATTTCAGATAATAAGCCTCTTCGAGGGAGCAACCTCCTTTTACCCCACTTAAATGTTCAAGTACAAGATGATTCCAAATGAAAATGTCTCCTTGGTATATATAGGAGACTAGGAGGTATAATTACAACTAATGGAACAAAGTCGACATAAATAAAATAAAATTACTAATGTAATATGCCCCAATTAAGGGGTAATGAGACAATATTAGGACTTAACACCCCCCCAACCAGCTGTGTGAACCATTGTAGTAGGTCATCATTGGTAAACAAATAACACAGGTGGACATAGTCGTGGATGCGAGCTCACACGTTGCTGAAAGGGATCCAAGGATAAATATGCAAGCAACTAGATGAAAACACAATAATCATTGGGTCATAGGGTGATAGGGATTATATAAGAAACATGGGGAAGTAATGTGCTCAATATTCATTAAGCGAAAGACCGTATAAATAACTCAACCTTAACATTGGAGATGACCCTTGAATGCAGTGAAATCTAAGGGACATTTGGGTAATTAAGACTGCAAATAGAAAATCGGTAACGGGGTCGGAGGGAAAACTGGAAAATAATGGGTGCACCAACAAGTGATCAAAAAGGACGTACATTTGGTGAGTTTTAAATGATTATGAATGGTAATGACAACATGACAGATGAGAAAGTACTAATGACATTTAACTTCCAAAATGATAGAGACAGGGCACAAAATTCGAATACAGGAAACAGTTAATACGAAAAGATTTGATTTAGACCCTCCCTGACCACAAAGGTGATGTCTGGGTTGGATGAATTGGAATTGACCACTAGACCCCTAGGACTAGTGACAACTAAACACGTCACCATTTTATTGATGGAAATGGAAAACAAAGACAGAATGGGAAATCCTACCTACGAAACTCACTCCTGGAGATAGGAGCATAACAAAACATTATTTTTGAAGAGGAAAGGCAGGGATTTAGGAGTGCTCAATTCACCCATCCTGGTTGAATAAGTCCATCAAGTTGTGATAATCTGACATCTCGAGAGTCGCATATTTCCGCAACTATGAATGGTCCCAACCAATGCATATGTAGATTTCCTGAATTTTTCTTATACTTGTTGTCGTATAACATTTAGGTCACCTTACACAAATGAATTATGCTTTATATGTCAGTGATTCCAATCCTTCTTCCAGGATTTCTCCATAGTTTGATGAAAATTCACTAATAACCTATTCTCCTCTAGTTCGATCGATTCCTCAATTTGTGCAACAACGAAATCATCATTTGTCATCTTGGTAGCTTGTGTAGGGATTAAAATTGGGGTGAGAAAATTAGCTAGCACTATCGATTATTTTCCATATACCAATTGGAATGGAGTATACCTATTTAATCACTTTTCGGTAGTCCTGTAATCCCATAACGCAATTGGAACTCACTCATCCTAATCATCCCAATTTGCATAATAGACTTTAGTCATCCCCATCTCCAAGATTGTATTAAATGCTTCCACTGTTTTGTATGCTTACAGATGGTAGGGACTTCTCTTATGATGTTCAATAAAAATTTATTTTATAAGGGTCCTGATAGTATCACTGATAAAATGGGCTCCATGATCACCGGTCAATCTCCATGGAAAACAAACTGAGTAATGGTATTCTAAAAAATAAATTGTGTTGTTTTGGCTGTCGAGAAATCCTAAACAAATTCCACTTCATCCCATTGAGTCAGGTAATTAGTTACAGTAATTATGTATCTTTCCTTTGAATTCTTGGTGGGGGGATGTATCATACTGATGAAATCTACAACCCATTTTTCAAAGGCTTGCATTTCCCATACATGGTGTAAATTTAACTCATCACGACTAGATCCCTTCCCCACTCTCTAGCATACATCACTAGCCCGAGCATATTCCTTAGCATATTTAAACACCGTAGGCCACCATAACCCTGCTTGTAATATCTTCCCGACAATTTCCTTTATGTTGGCATGTCCTCCTGCAACTCCACTGTGACATTCCCATAGGATATCGAGTATTTCATGGTCTAGTACAAAGCACCTCAAAATCATATCCAATTGTAATTTGTACAATTGGGCCACAATTAGTTGATAATATGCTACATGAACCACTAGGTTCCTTTTCTGAGTTGCCAAATAGCTCTCCAACATAGCACCAGTGGTTAAAACTAGTGCAATGTCCAACATATAATCATGAATATCCTTAATATGGAAAATATATGCATCATGGAGTTGATCATCTACAACTCCACCACTTTCTCTGGAATCTATTATAGATAGATGATATGGCCCCAAATTTAGTTTATCAGGATTGACAATGGCCTCAAAAGAAAAATACTAAAATAACAACCATCTGCAAATTTGACCTTCTAACACAGTTTTGTTAACCAAATACTTCAAAGCAAAGTGATCGGTAAAAAACTTAAAATGGCTACCTAATAAATAATGTATAAACTTTTGTAAAGCATAAACCATTCTCAAACCTCCACTTTTAGTTTTAGTGTAGTTGTGCTCATCCTCAGAAAGATTTCTTCTAGAAAAGTAGACAAGATGATAGAGATTTCCTGCCCCTTTTCTTAAAATAGGTGCAGTACTCAACTTTTCTTTTAGTAGATAGAACACTTTATCACAGTCCCGAGTCCAACGAAATTCTTTAGATTTATTTAGTAGTTGTTCCAAAGGTGTTGTTATACTTTCATAATTCCTAATAAACCTTTGATAGTATCTAGTATGGCCCAAAGTAGTTCACAACTGTTTGACAGTGGTAGGAGGAGGAATATTGAGAATTATTGCAACTTTCGCAAGATTGATTAGCACTTCTTCCCTACAAACTATATGTCCGAGCAGATTCCCAAAGGGTACACAAAAAATACATTTAATCATATTAAGGGAAACATGTAGCTATTTTCAATGGTCCAACATCAGTCATAATAGTCCAATGTGCTCCCTTAGTAAATTGTAGATAGTCCAATCATCCAGGTATACCTCGAGAAACTTATGAATGAAGTCGCAGAATGTTGCAATCCCTATGCGAGAGAACATTGTTGGGGCATTGTTGAGCCGAAAAGGAATAAAATTATAGGAAAATGATCCTGACTCGACAGTGAAGGTAGTATTTTTCTTATCTTCCTGGGCAATTCTAACCTGGAGGTATCCGGAAAAAACCATATGTAAAGGAATACACTTCGTTTCCTGCTACTTG
This sequence comes from Picea engelmannii, assembly GCA_009831015.1. NCBI lineage: Eukaryota > Viridiplantae > Streptophyta > Pinopsida > Pinales > Pinaceae > Picea > Picea engelmannii. The sequence continues at coordinate 538,592 of ML780717.1, forward strand.
ATCCAGTACCTCATCACTAAAAGGGGTAGGAAAGGGGTCATGTACATAGGTAGTGTTCAGGATTATTTAGTCCACAGAAACTCATATATCATTCATACCTTTCTTATTTTGTATGATGTTAGGACTGATCCATTCATCCTTATCGACAGGGAAAATTAGCCCGACTGCTAGCATCCTATCAATCTCCTTCTTCACTTTCTCTTTGAATATGGGGTTCATATTGTATGGCCTATGTTTAAATGGTCTTGAGTTAGGTTTTAAATGTATCTTCATCTCCCCTAAATCTCCCTTAATACCTTTTAGTTTTGAAAATATTGTAGGGAATAGATCCTAATATTCCAGCAGGAGAGCTTGTATCTCGATCACGGTTTGTTCATCCCAGTAATCCCCTATGGAAGATAGCTTAGGGTGGTCCTCAGTCCCTATGTTTATTTTTCACAAATTGAGGGGTTTATAATAATAATTATTAACATCATCTGACTTAGTGTCATGTACAGATCTAGTTCCTTTTGATTCTTTAAATGTCAAATGCCTAAGATCATCTAGGCCTTTAGGGTCTCTTGGGTATTCATCAATTTTACTACAATTCAAAGGTATTCATGCATTTTATGTGAAAAGGCTATGATGAAGTATATATTCATGTTCATAACAAAATATGGGTAGATGTAGAGGTTGAAATTCATCTGTGAATAACATTTTCTTAATCTATTTCAAAGCTAGAGTGATTTCTGGAGACTTACCCGAGAATGAGAAGTCTTGGAAGAATTATTTGTGAAGGATTTCCGGGAAAGAATTTTGTCATCAAACCTACTCATGTACATACCAAGAAGTTTGAATTTGTCCTCGATAATGAATAAACTGATGCACCCAAAAGTGAGAAGGCATTTTCGCAACTTTCCATACCTAAATACAATGTGCAACATATTCCCTTGGATCATAAAAACCATCGTATACTATCTAAGTTGAGGTTTTATTGTCTGGATCCTAATCCTTATTCAGTTGAGTAACCTATGATGGGGGAATAAAGTGGTATTATATGGAACACTTTGCCTCATCCCAGGAAGAAAAAGTACCCTTATGGGTAGCCCACCTAGAGATGATCTTAATGCAACATCAAGTACGGGAATGTTTTGCTATGGCACAACCTTATCCTACAAATCAATGAGAAATATTCCTAGATATAAAGTTCCATCGTAAACAGGGTGTTATCTAAACTATGATACAATACACTTGGAAGGTTTGATAGTCATGCAACGCCGTGAAACGTTCTCATATCTTCCTCATTTCAAGTTTCCAAAAGAGATCCCGGAATCTTCACCTGTAGACTGAATACTCTGTCAACTTATTGATCCATACACAACAGGGTTAATGTAGTCTCCTCGCTTCCCTATGGTCAGAGTGTAGAGATGATCCAAGGCATATTATTCTACATTCTCATTTACCAGGTCTATATATGAGGGCCTTGATAAGGTTATAAAGGCTGGGTTACTTTCATACCATCTTCTTCGAAGATCATGATTTCCTTCTTGAGATCTATAACAACATAATTTTCATATAACCAATCGATACCCAATAGATTTGGATATGGATCTTTCTCTGCCATTATTTATATGACCTTGAAGTATGCTAATGTTTTAACGCCAGTTAAGTCCAGTTCTAAATTTTGTATCCTCCCAACCGGATAGATACAGTACTTATTGGCCATGCACAATTGAATAGGTGAATAAACAAGCTTGGGATTACCCATGGCTTCCTAGGTTTTGTTTAGTAGTATGTTGACATCAAATCCCAAATATAGAATAACATTTCTAATCTTGTAATCGTCGATATGGGAATTAAGTCTAAATTATCTTCCATATCTTTGATTCCTCCTTCATATTCTACATGTATGTCTCTCAGGAATATTAACAAAAATTGGCTCCTCTAGGCTCCCTTCAACCTCCAAAGTCCCCTTTAGTGTGCTCCTCAACTCCTTGGTGAGTTGTTCGTCATCCAAAATGTCAGAAAATAATTGGATCCATAAGTCAATAGTCTTATGGGGTCTCTCCGAAGAATCCTTTTGCACAATTGATTTTTCCACATGGTTGGGTTGCATATTAAGGCCTAGTTCTGTGACCGTCGGTGTTTCATGATTACAAATCCATCGGAATATCTTCAAAGCATCCTTAAAAAAATGTTTTTTCATAATGGGGTCATATTTAACATCTTTAGGTACTTCCTTGCAGATCTTAATTTGATTCGAATTGTCAACATCGGCATCATTCCTTGTTCCTCCTCTAGTAATAATATTAATTTTGGGCACATTTTCTCCAGTGATAGGTCGGGGCCCAGAATTAATCAAATTGGTGTCTCATTTCCTTACACGATATTCCCACTTTGATATCAACTTCGATAATTCCTCGGTGGCATGGGTGTTGTTTCTACAGTGGGCACACTACGGTATTCTTGGAAGAGGACAGTCTCTACCAAGATCTCTCTTCTCATCACAATTATAACATTGAGTTGGCCCTCTTCCACCAGTTCATCCACCTCTGAAACCTCCTCCAAACCCTTCTAGAGATTCATCGACCCTAAATGAAGACCGATCCAATCTATCCACAAGATCATCTAGAGCACGACACTTCTTGGTGGTGTGACTGGGTGACCCATAGAATTCACAGTAAACCATATTCGAACAGGTGAATACTTTTGTAGGATTGTACAATGTCGAGGGGAGTGACCATGGCTTCGACAAATTTCATAATATTCCCCACTCTAGCCTCCTTGATTATTTGAGAAAGTGTGGCACTACACGGGCCCATTCTTTTGTTGTATGACCCTCGATGTAGCACTTGGTACAACATACATGTGGTTGACCTACTCTAGAGAGGGTAAAATCTTGCATCTTGTCAGTTAATGATGAAATATAGCCTTGCATCTACGTAATATGAGTGTCTTCAATCAGTCTCATAACTCTCAAGATTCCTAGATAGCCATCCATTGCTTCAATTTTGATCGCTTGTTATAAGGCTTCACCTAATGTAGTTATCCACTACTAGGTTAATGGTATCCGAGTCAATGATAACATTCCCTGTAGAAACCATTCTCGTTGGTGGTATTTGTGGATGGGGTTTTCCAATTTCCCTATCACATTATTAAATATTTGGTTATACTCTCGGTGAGGCTCACTATCTCTCTATTTGATCTCTCGCAACTCAGAGAGGGTTTGTTTTTCTAACTGGGGTAAGAAGAATTATGCTACGAACCGTTGTTTGACTTGAGCAAGAGTGAAATCATGTCCCTGAGCATTTCATGGTTTAATGGATTTCATATACCATTTCAAATCATGAATTCTCAAGGTGGTATGAAAATTGATTAATTTATTAGAACCCAAAGTTCCACGAGACCTCCAAATGACCTCACAAAGGAACCATTGTTGTTCGACATCCTCAACCCATTTTCCCCAAAATTATGGATATCGGGTGAGGGATACTGCATGTTGATTTTCCATCGAAGAAATTGGGGATCCTATAAAAATAAATATTGAAGGTCCTGGTTGTGAAATAACTAGTGTACTCACCACACTACTATTACTAATACTTCTTAAACTCCCTGGGTAGACAAATTAGACGTAACATAACCCATAGAAATATTAATTGGAGATATTACCAAATTTGCAGACGACATTGGGGGAGTAGACAACTCGAGGTTGGGTCCTTCACCGATAAAAAAAGATTCTTTAATCTGGGGGGTCATGTGATGTTGAAATATTCCTTCTACTTCATAGTGCAATCCTGTAATTTTTTCTGTTATGAGCTCTGATTCTCTTGTAACTCCTTTTGAGGTCTCATCTGAGCCACCTTCTCTAGAGGAGGCACCTATTCTCCCTATGTCATACATTTCTCCTAATATTATTGTCTATTGTTTTCTTCCATCAGAACCTTCACTAATCTTGCCAAATCTTTCCTTCAACCATCGACTGTAAAACCTTCCACGTCTATGCAACTCTCGCAACCTTTCTAATTCCTTCTTTCAACTACCATCACAGTCCATCTCCTTCCGCGATCGATCAAATATCTTCATAACCTTTCTCAGTTGAGTCTTCCACCTCTTTTCGGCATCCACAACCCTCCTCAGAGCTTATTCATTTCTTTCATTTTTCTCTCGTCGGCCCCCCATCGAACAAAATCCATTTATTGGCTCATGACCCTGCCTTGAACCAACCCCCCAGACACAGAGGTTTACACTTCCATCTCCACTAGAACATGTAACATCTTCTATTCCACCACAAATACATTTGAAACCAAAATCTGATGGCATCCTCCGACGCCACCCAAACAATTGGCCTTGTCATCTGATTTTACATTTAAAAATTGTAATTTTCTTCTTTTTTTTTTATTCGAATTGGCCCCAACAGTCATCATATATCCTACGATAATGGAAAAGGTGTTGGATTCTCTATGGAAATGGAAGAGGTGTTGGATTTTCTATGGCAATGGAAAAGACATCGGATTTGCGACATCGGTAAAATATCATCAGATCGTTTCCCTTTCACCTTGACTTAATGAACCACTCCTCACATTTATTACAGTAATGGTCAACAATCAACAAATTTTAGAAATTAGACATCTATTTATTTATAAAAACTTGGAATGCTAGAAACATTCTGACATTTTTTCTATACTAGCGATGAATTGCAGAGGTTACAAGGAATGTTTTCCTGCAAAAAACCAGAATTATTTTATTTTTTACTATCATTACAAATATTTGAAGTGTGAAGCTTTATTTTTTAAGATCAATAATCATCACTCAATCTTGGTAAAACAAAATGTCACATAAAAAGATTCTTGTTCCACAAGAACAAAATCGACAATTACTTGCTAGATTGTGGGATCGAGTGAAAATAAAGGGTGATGGAAAATGTTATTGTCCTTGTAGTCAATGCAGGGGATTTAATAGGAGAATATTAAAGATCTCAACATCTAAATTACATTGTAGGGAACATGGACACGTTGAGGGGGGTCATGAATATCGTCCATTGGTAATGTGTTTCATTATATATGTATTTATATTGATCATTTTTTAAATGTATGTATCATTTTTATATTTGTTATATATACACTAATATCTTTTGATGGTTTGTAATTATAAAGGAAAAGATTCCTAGGGAATATCCGCACATGGAGAATGTGGTTGAAGACCAAGCATCGGAGGAACATGGAGTTGTGAATATTGAAGATCAAGTTATTGATCATATGGAAGATGATGATCACGTTGATAACATAGTTGAGAATGATGGTATAGATACATTGATCCATGATATATTTAATGTTAGAATAGATGATGACGATCATGAAAATGATGACTTTGATGATGTTCATGATTTACCTCTACTTGAGAAGGCATACAAACCCATTTATGAAGGATCCAACATAACTCTTCTCTATGTTGTATTGTTGATAATGAACTTGAAGGTTATTAATGGTTTTTCAAGCACATTGATCATACATATGTTAAGGTACATAATATATTTCATCGATCACATATGATCATTCTAAAGGTTATCTTTGTTCCTTTAAAATTTGTATTGTTAGTTCATCAGTAAAATTAAGAAGGATGAAATATTTGTTGTTAATATTCTTGATATTATATTAACCAGTTTTTTATTTTTTAGTTTGTTGTAGCTACTTGATAGTTGAATATTTGTTACCACCATCAAATATTTTACCTCACACATGTCAAGATTTAGCTGCCATCATGAAATATATTGGAATGAGGTATCAATCAATTGATGCATGTCCCAATGATCATATTATATATTATAAACAATATGAATTTGAAACAGAATTCCCTGAATGTCATAGCAGCAGATATTGAACCGATCAAGTAACAAAAAAGGTGTCTCGCAAGGTTCTTCATTATATTCCCATTATTCCACACTTGCAATGACTTTTTGGGTGAAAAAACTTAGCACAATTTATGGATTACCATGCACAGAATAGAAGTGAAGACAATATTCTTCGAATTTATGTAGATGGTTTTGCATTTAGAGACATGGAGGAAAAATGGCCACACTTTAAAGAAGAACCTCATAATGTTAGGCTTTATTTGGCAGTGAATTGTGTCAATCCATTTGCAGAGATGGGATCTATTTACTTGGTGTAGCCTATTTTTGTTATCAACAATAACATTCCTCCATGGATGTCAATAAAGAGGGAGCATATAATTTTGGCAATGATTGTTCCAGGTATTTGTTTCAAGGATGATTTTAAGGATGGAAATTTATTTTAAAATGTAGAAACCTTGGTGAATCTTACTAATCCTTCATATGACAACTATAAATGTTTGGTGATATTTTTGTAAAAATATTCAAATTTCTAAGGATTTTATATAGTATTTATAAAATTTTGGCGATTTTTAAGGTAAAATATTTTATCCTATAGAATTTGGGCGAATCATTTTTAAAATAGCGAATCTTGTTTTTGGAAAACCCATGGAAAATTATCCCATGAGCGAAATTTAGCCCCTAAAATCATCCATGATTTGTTTACAACTATGTTTTTTTAATGTAGTAGCATCTCATTTATTGTATTTGTTACATAATGTCATTTTTTTTTTCATTTACTCATATATATTATTTATGTATGTAAAATGGTTGTAATAATTATGTATTGTATATGTTAAAATAAATTAGGTAATTACCAAGTTAAATATATGAATCTATATATCAAGCCTCTTATTGACGACCTACTATAGCTATGGAATGGAATCACTATGTATGATGTCTCTAGACCAATAGGGAAAAGACAATTTCAATTCCATGCAATGCTTGCATGGACAATTCATGATGCTCCAGGGCTAACACATTTTTTTGGTATGTAATTGTAATGTGCACTTTAATAGTATTTAATTTTATGAAGTTGATATATTGATCATGCATTTTTTTTCAATAATTCATTAATTATATATAACATATTATAATAGGCATAGTTAATCCATCTCTTGCAGGTATTCAAACAAAGGGAAAATTTGCATGTCCAATTTGTGGTCCTAAGATGAAATCTGGTCGATCAAAAAGTTTAGAAAATGAGGTGTTTGATGAGTATAGGCACTTCCTCTCTAATAATCATAGGTATTGAACTACCAAAAAACATATTTTCAATGGGAAAGAAGAGACTGCATTAAAACCACAGAGAATGGCACCTCACCTATGGAAGTTGCAATACAATAGAAATCGTCAAGGTATGGATCAAATTTTTTATCTATCATCATATATGAAATGTTTTTAATTTTATTTTTTTATAATGTGTTTTGATAATTTACTGTAATTGACAACGATTTTTGTAATTTCTTTAACTTGGTCATGATCATGAAGGTGTTAATAGGCTTCCACGAGGAATGAAAAGTTATCCCAAACAATTCAGTAGGTTTCCCTACTATGAGAACCTCCAAATTGTGCATTTGTTTGATATAATTCATATCAAAAAGAATGTAGCTGAAACATTATGGCAAATATTGAATGGAAGGAGTGACAAAGAAAAAACTGTCAAAATTTGCAGTGACATTCAGGAAGCCAATCATGTAATGAAATATGCCATTGAATTAAATAACGATGGAGACCAAATTAATATAAGCTCACTTCCATGGTTATTGATGGAGCAATGAAGCAATGTTCTAAAAGAAGTCATACAAAAAAAAAAAAAAACCCACGGGATTTTGTTCGAACATAAAGAATATCTTAACAAAGAAAGGTGATTTTCAGGGGGTAAAAACACATGATTGGAATATCTTCATTAAGGTAATTATTCTAGTTTATATATTGCAAATATATTTGTATACTACATGTTGTTGGTGTACTTGTTTTTCTACTTTTGGAAAAAATAATGAAATGATTTTATTATTACAGTATGTTCTACCTCTCTCTCTCTCCTAGACAACTTCGACAACAATGTCAAACAAGTTATATATGATCTTGGAAAATACATGAGGTAAGTAGCGATATTTTGCATGCATAAAGTGTTTGTTTAATTCGTTGTAGAACTTATATTTGAAATTTGTTTTAGTAATTGTACTTATGTACTATATTGTTTATTTTCATTAAATCTCATGATTTTCTTGCATCACTTGTAGATGGATGTCATCTAAATAAATCCATAAAGAATATATAAAGTATTGGAAGAGAGAAACTCCTCTTCTAATGTGTGAAATGAAAAAGTTTATGCCTTCGTCATTTTTCAATGCACAAGAACACTACCTCATACACCAAGTTGAGGAGATTGAATTGTGTGGACCTATACACACAAGGTCAATGTGGATGGTTGAGAGAAACTTGAAATTTTTTAAGGATTTGGTTAGACAAAGAGCACGTCATGAGGGTTCTATGGTGGAGGGATATATGGTATACCATACCATGGTGTATATTATTGAATATATTCAAGAGTTAGCATTTATTAACATCGATTTAGATCGGCACATTGGTGATCCAAACTCCATTAACAAATTCAAAGGGGAGTATCTTATGGGGAAAGGTAGATCGAGGAAGGTGAAAGGTAATTATTAGATGGTGTAGATTAATTATAATACATTTGACTATTGGTTTTTATGAATATATCATACTTAATTATTTCATTTTTAATCTATAATATGCACCAATTATAAAGGTATATCGTGTTAAGTAATTATACATTTGTGAAATATTGTAATTTTATTCTCATGCAGTTGGTCAAGAGTGGGACGCACTACATTTAAACATCACAAACAATCTTGATTGGATGAAGATATGGATTGAATGATGTAAACAATTTGGTAAAGGACTATCATGGGAAGGTATGGCTTCATTGGTTAAAGCAACACATCACAATGGATATACCAATCTTACACAAAGGGAAATCGATTTAGCATATGGTTTAAAAGATAAACAAGAAATCATATTAATAAGCCATACTATTTAATTATTTTCAATTATATTGATGTATAAGTTGATTTTTTTTTCTTAGCATACTTTCCAAACATAAAATATTTACTTAATTATCAATTTATGATGTCATTTTTACGTGTTTGGCATATTGCAGGCAAAACACCATAAGGCTATGTGGTGCAACGGTCGTCAATTTTGCATCAAAAAATTGGATGAAACAAAGAAAACATTTGATTTTGGGATAACTGCAATCTTTGAGGTGACGAATGTTTCCTCTAGAAGTGACAGACATCCAAAAATATCAAAAAATCGATACTATGGGTATTTGGAAGATATTATTGAGTGCGACTTTAAATCTTTAAAATAATTTCTATTTGTTGTCAAATGGTACAAACTACGATTGAATCAACATGATCCCGATAGAATTGTTATTGAACATGTTAATGGATTTACCATGGTCGATACAAGGTTTCTTAAGCCAAGAATAGAGCCCTATATTCTTCCAAGTCAACGTGAACATATATTTTAATCATAGGTTCCAGATAGAGGGGGTTGGTCATGTGTTATTAGACATTATCCAAGAGGAAGGCTGGTAGAGTATAATGTAGAGGAAGAACAAGAGGGTATTGAAGAAGAAGATGATGTAGAGGATCAACATGAGTTATATGATCATGTTCCAGAGGAATATGTTGAAGAATTAGTTGAACCAAATGATGTAGGAGACAATGTTCATGAAGATGATATTGATGATGAATTTATGGAAATTGACATCGACGATGACAATGATGATATGGGCAATCCTTACAATGTTTAATCTAGATTGGATGATGCAGATGTGGACTTCGATGGACAAGATGATCATCAATTACATTGAAGTGTATGAGGTATGCCTTTATATATATATATATAACATTGATAAATTATTGACTTGTATTGGTATACTGTATAAATTAGTGTTCAATTTTAATTATGTCATTTTCTAGTATGTCGGTATATGTTGTAGGAGACGTTTCTTAATTACAAAAAAAAAACACATTCAATTATTTCCTAGTACATAGAGTTTGTCGAGTTTTGGGGAATTGAGAGTGATGTGAGGGGGGGTGGGGGGGGGATGAGCTTCCACCTTCATGTGGTTGGCCCCATTCAGTAGATAATATTAAACAATTCTCGAAACAAAGAGAATATCAAAAAGGTCAAAGCACAACTTGCTTATTTCACCTAGTTTATTATTATATAATATTTAAAAATTCAAAAATAAGGTCCGCTTTCTCATGCTTATGTACTTGAAACAAGCGCATATAAATGATATGGGAATGGGGCCAATGTTGAATTTTTTTCAATTTGTGCTTGTATGGATTGAAATTTGACATGGTTAGACTAGGCGCATGCATTGATAGTATGATAGGGTTTCTGGACTCAAACATGACTTGCAAAAACAATTCGACATCCAAACAACAAGACTATAGAATATTTAATGTGAATGGGGCCAATGTTGAAATTTTTTGAATTTGTGCTTGTATGGACTAAAATTTGACATGTTAGGACAACACACATGCATTGACAATATGGGAGGGTTTCCTAACTCAAACATGACTCAAACAAATAATTCGACAATCAAATATTCTTTGGTTATTTTATAAAAACCCAAAAATAAGGCGTGCCTTCTCATGTACTTAACTTCACTTATAAGTGACATGTGAATGGGGCCAAAAAGGAAATGTTTTCAATTTGTTCTTATATGGACTGAAATTTGACATGGTTAAATTAGACGCATGAAATGACAGTGTGGGAGGGTTTCTAGACTCAAACATGACTCACACAAAAAAATTGGCAATCAAACAACAAGCCTATAGATTAATTAATGTGAAGGACTAGATGAATTAATACATAAATATGACATCAAATTTTGATATGAATAATCTCAAATCCTCTACGAATATACACGATCAAATCCTATTTCATCAAATCTTTTTTTATTTGATCATAACCCAAAAATAATGCATTCCTTCTCGTGTACCTAAAACCGGTGCATATAAGTGACATGTGAATCCGACCAATGTTGATTTTTTTTCAATTTGTGCTTGTACGGACTGAAATTTGACATGATTAGACTAGAGGCATGCATTGATGGTATGGGAGGGTTTATGGAATCAAAAATGACTCACACAAACAATTCGACAATAAAAATACTGGCCTATAGAATAATTAATGAGAATGGGGCCAATGTTCATTGTTTTGCAATTTGTGCTTGTATGGAATGAAATTTGACATGCTATAGGAAAAAACACATGAATTGATGGTATGGGAGGGTTTCCAGACTCAAACATGACTCAAAAAAAATCGAAAATCAATTATTCTCTTTTTATTCTATCAAAACCCAAAAATAAGGCGTTCTTGCTCATGTACTTGACCCTGCTTATAAGTGACATGTGAATGGGGCAAACGTTGAAATTTTTTCAATTTTTTATTCTATGGACTGAAATTTGACATGGTTAGACTAGACGCATGAAATGATGGTATGAAATGGTTTCTACATTCAAACATGACTCACACAAACAATTTGAAAATCAAACAACAAGCCTATAAAATAATTAATGTGAAGGACTAGATGAATTAATGCATAAATCTAACATCAAATTTTGATATGAATATCCCTAAATCCTCTACAAAAATACAGGATCAAATTCTATTTCATCAAATATTTTCGTATTTTATCATAACCCAAAAATAAGGCGTGCATGCTCATGTACTTGAAACCAATGCATATGAGTGACATGTTTTTATGCCCATATATTACTAAGGGTCATTAAGTTTCCTAAACATTTTAAGAAAGTAAATTGAAACAAAACTTCATAACATAATATTGACTTTTATAACAACAACTTCAGTAACTTGGATTTATCAATAAATACTAAATGATTTACAGTATGAAATAAATACATAACTTAACAAGTACCTTGATCTGATGCTAATTTATGTTGCCTCTTTTCTTTGTTGCTGCCTTTCTGCTCCCTGCTACATAGATCAACCCTGCCACAAATAGGAAAATAACTGCGCAAAACTACTGTCCTCCCTGCCAACTAGGAAAACTACCTAGCTCCAGGATATCTACGGATATCCTGGCCCTCTGTGCCCAAAACCTCCAGCAACTCTTTGCCTCCCCTAATCAAAAGACACAGTCCAAAACACTCTGTTCCTTGCTCCCAGCAAGCCAACAGTCCACAGAGAATACAACAGGCTCATAGCCAATACCACAGTGCACAGAAAATACCACAGTGCATAGAAATTCTTCTCACGGCACAATGCAATGGCTCTCGGCCAATACAACTGGCTCAGCAATACAGTCCGCAGCATCCATCCCCGCCGAATGGTGCGCACTTCCCCCTCTTCCCATCCCTTATTCCTCCCTGCCGACTAACGCAATTACTCCACAACCTCCTCCTGTCCTCCATCCTGCGTTCCCCTTTAATATTTTATCGTCTCGGGATTTCTGGGCTATCCCCCTCTGCATACGCCACCCCCTGGGCATACGCAATTCTTATTATATCTTTTCTTTTTGATCTCCTAAATTTATGTCACAGGTCATTAAATGTGATCTTCAGTCAGATTATTATTACTTAGTTAATCCTCAATTATTCTTTAATTAACTCTTACTTAATAATCTTAATCATTTATCAATTTAGGGTTGTTACATACACCCACCCTTCAAGAAACTTCGTCCCGAAGTTAAGGTGTCGGATGGTACAAGGGAGAAGAGCATGGTTCATACGTTCACAGCAAGTAACTAACAATATCGGTAAGTAAATCAAGAAGTCCATACATACTAATGTATATGTACAAGGAATGCATGTGTAGCTAGTACATGCAAACCTCGTGCATGTACTAATAATCAAATTGTCATTCTTTAATAATTTACGTATGCATTCATTCCAGTCAGCAAGGCTAGTCTTTTATAAAAGACAACAATCATTTATCTATGTGAGAAATATTTTATTACAATTGTCCAGTTCAGTAATTTATTTTAAACAACTGTGGTTTAGTTACACAATAATGAATATTCATATATACACATTCTCCCCTTCTTTTTTTTAAGGGACGACATCACATTCCATCACAAGACAGATCTCCATATATCTCAACTATTCTACTCATCCTTCCTTCCTAACCTACTTCTGTCTCCCCTCCTATCCGTCCTCTGCTAGACTATCCTGGAGCGCCAACTATATTGGCCTAACTCCAAATAGAACCCATAAGTGGAAGTGTCGCTATCTCGACAAAGCTTCCCTAGTAGGAAACTGATAGTCCTCATCACACGTCTGGGGAGCGTGAACCAGCACCGTCCTCCCAGGACTTCAGGTTTCGGAGGATACACGGTGGGAAACACCTCCACCCCTCCTAACAGAACCAGGGTCAACACCCTACAATGGAGGATACACGGTGGGA
>ML780717.1:553088-635885 GCA_009831015.1 Picea engelmannii
CTCGGTTTTCCCATCTGTTTCAGGATGATAAGTTGTGCTTAAGTTCAACTGAGTCCCCAATGCTGACTGTAAACTCGTCCAAAATCTAGATGTGAATCTGGAGTCCCTATCTGAAATGATCTTCTTAGGTATCCCGTGCAAACAGATAACCTCTCTTATGAACACTCGTGCCACATCAGTAACATCGTAAGTGTCTCTAACCGGAATGAAATGAACACTCTTGGTTAACTTATCCACTATCACAAGAATGGCATTGTGCCTATGAGATGTGAGTGGCAACCCTACAACAAAATCCATTGAGATGACTTCCCATTTGGACATAGGAACATCATGTGGTTGTAGGAGGCCTGCCGGGTGATGGTGATCGGCCTTCACTTGTTAACACTCTAGGCATCTGGCGACGAAATGGGCTACATCGCACTTCATGCCTACCCAAAAAAAGAGTTTCTTCATCTCTGCATACATCTTCTTCACACCCGGATGCGCACAATAAAGCGATCTATGGGATTCCTTCAGTACGATGCTTCTAATATCCCCATTCTCTGGGATATACATCCTTCCTTGATATCTTAACAATCCATCTGTTTCTAGATTATATCCTTCATACTTTGGTTCTAACTTTCTCCTGTTCTGGAGGTTTGAAGTAACCTTTAAATACCAATTGTCTCCTAGTAGTTGTGCCATCACCTGTTCCCTCAGACTAACCTTTAAGGTCACCAAGGAGAAGATACGTGGTCTCCTACTCAAGGCATCTGCGACCACATTTTACCTTCCCTTTATATATGAAATACCAAAATCATACTCACTCATAAACTCACTCCATCGCCTTTGCCTGGTATTCAGATCTCTTTGGGTGAAGAGATGTTTTAAACTTTGATGGGCTGTTTTGAGTTCAAAATTTTGACCCACAAGATAGTGCCTCCAAAGTTTCAGAGCTAGCATTACAGCTACCAACTCTAAATCATGGGTCGCATATAAATCCTCGTGCTTCTTCAACTTTCTTGGCGCAAAAGCTATCACTCCTCCATCCTGCATTAACACGGCCCCCAACCCTTGTTTCGAGGCATCCATGCAGACCATGAATCCATTTTCCATATCTGGCACTTGTAGAATTGGCGCACTAGTTAGTAACCTCTTAAGCTCAATGAATGCACTATTACATTCTTCTGTCCATTCATACTTGACCCCTTTGCATTGCAACGTGGTGATGGGTTTCGCTATTTTTGAGAATCCTTCCACAAATCTCCGGTAATAACCCGCTAGCCCCATGAAGCTCCTCACCTCATGTGCATTTTTCGGCACTGGCCATTCCAAAATGGCCTTTACCTTTTCTGGGTCCACCGAGATTCCTTCGCCTGAAATGATATGACCTAAATAGTGGATCTCTTTCTGGAAGAAGGAACACTTTGACAGCTTTCCATACAATTTGTTCTTCCTAAGGCAAGACAACATTATTCGCAAGTGTTTCTCATGTTCTCTTTCGTTCTTGGAATAGATGAGAATGTCATCTAGAAAAACTTGTACAAATCGATCTAAGTACTTCCGGAATACGCCGTTCATGAGGCTCATGAATACTGTTGGCGCATTAGTCAATCCGAAAGGTACTACAACAAACTCGTAATGTCCAAATCGAGTTCGAAAGGCAGTTTTTGGGATATCACTTTCTTTAATCCTTAACTGATGATACCCAGATCGCAAATCGATCTTTGAAAATACTGTCGCTCCCTTCATCTGATCGAAGAGGTCATCTATTCGCGGCATTGGGTACCTATTATTCACTGTAGCATGGTTCAGGTCCCTGTAGTCTATACACATTCGTAAGGATCCATCCTTCTTCTTTACAAAAATTACCGGTGCACCCCAAGGTGAGACACTGGGCCTTACTAGCCCTGAATCTAGTAACTCCTTCAACTACATTTGCAATTCACAAATTTCCGGCGCTGTCATTTGATACGGAGTCTTGGATATTGGTTCTGCACCGGGTTTTAGCTCAATGGTAAAATCAAGCTCCCTCTCAGGAGGTAATCCTGGTAATTAGTCTGGAAAAACATCCTGAAATTCTGACAATACTGGGTACTGATCCAATGAGGGTCCCTTCCTTTCTTTCACTACCTCCACTACATAAAGTGGACACCCTTGTCTCAAGCATCGCTTGACCTTCATAGTTGATATAAAGCGTAATGACACTTTTCTCTGTATACCTTGAACCTCTATCGGTTTTCCTTCATCATTGACACAAAGCACCTTGTTTGCGAAACAATCTATCAAGGCTCGATGAGCTGCTAACCAATCCATTCCAATGATTAAGTCATATGCCCCAAGAGCAATGACGTATACCTTCAACTTGGTAGTGCACACTCCTAGGTCTATTACACAATTATCAACACTAGTTCCTACAGCTTGTTTCTTCCCCGAAGCCATCTCGACTTGCTTAAAGTCATCGTGCTCATAGGCTGCCAGCCCACTCTTTTCTAATGCAGATGGTGAAATGAAACTATCTGTTGCACCAGAATCAAACAAAATCTTAACATTAACATAATTTAGCGTACCTGATGACTCCACTACGGTGGATTGATGTTCAACCTGGCGGTTATCAACCGCTGCGTAAATATGGTGGCTGCTACTTGCTTTCCCCATCGGTGCCTTTCCTTCATTATGCACGAACCCTGGTTGAAACTCTGGGCAATCACGCTGGTAATGGGGTCCCCTGCACCCCCAACAGGTGACACCAGGTGGAATCGGTGCATTTCTACATGTCTATCCTTGAAATGAGTTCCTTCCCCTGGAACCTCTGCCCCTACTAGTTATTTCCCGAGGTGGTCGTGGACCTGTCTGCACCGTTGGCGATGAACGAGATGTTGCACTAGCTGCCATTGAAATTCCTGCAGCTACTGTCCTTGGCACATTTCTGTTACCATAAGGTGGTGGCCTTGAGCCCCCTCCCTTAGTAAATGTCTTCGGGGTGTTTCCTACGAACCCAGGGCGATGTGGAAATGCCGATCTTGTACCCCCTGTTAGGTTCATGTGTTCTTCCGCGTAACGCACACTCTCTACCACCTCCGCCACTGAAGACAGTTTCCACATTCGCACCATAGCTCTTATCTTCGGGTTCAATCCATAAACAAAGTGCTTTGCTTGTCCTTGGTCAGTGTCCAAATATGAAACGTATTTAACCAGTTCCATAAACCTGATCTCATATTCTTCCACAGTCCTGTTTCCTTGTACTAAGGCATGAAATGCCCCTACTTGTTGTTCCTCGTAGTATGCTGGTAGATACTTCCTTCAGAACCTCTCCTCAAAGAGTTCCCAAGATACCGTGTATGGGGTAAGGTGTAGTTGTCTTTCTAAGTTTCCCCACCAGTTCAAGGCGCTATCTCTTAACTGGAAAATTGCAATCTTTGCCTTTGAATTGGATGCATAGTCCCTTAAGGAAAAACACCTTGTCATGCCTTCCAACCATGCTTCCGCGCGTTCACTGGCGCGACCCCCGAAAAACTCCGGAAGTTTGATTTTCTGCAATTCTCGAGTGATGTCTTCAGGTGGAAGTCCTCCCCCTGAATCCCTTGATCCTTCTGGATTACCCATTCCAGATGGTGGGGGTTCCACTTCAGTCCCTGCTGGTTGGCGTCCCTTTAAAGTCTCGTTGATGGCTTCTAACGAGCATAGTATGAGAGATAGTTCGGGCGATGGTGCTGGTGGTGCTGGTGGTGCTGGTGGCGTGGGTGGCGCCCGTGACGATGCTCCCCAGCCTCGACCTCTTCGAGTCCTGGCCATCTAGTATAACTTAACCTGCATCACCCAAGGCTATCAGGGTGAGTTCCAGGACGTTTCAAATTGGTGCTACTCAAACTTAGAAACAGGGTTAGGTGTAAGTTTTCTTTACTTGTCTGTAAACAGACATTACTCCATAAGGGGAATTGGCTTGGTTTTGGGTTAGGATTAAGCATCTAAGCTTGGTCAACATTGAACTTTAAGGTAGGCTAACCTTACACTTTAATAACATAGTTGAATTAAAATTATTATTTACGTTAATTTAATCCATTTTAACTTTATAATTTTATTTGTCTCTGTGTATGCATGTAGTTAGGTGCATATACTTTATCTTCTGTATTGCTCACGACCCTTGGCTCCTAACTGCCAAATCCCCACTTGGGTTTCGGGGCTTCCTTATGCCTGCTGCCGAGAGTCTCCTGCCCTCACGGATTCCCGATCTGCGATATGTTCCTAGCACTTTAGCCCCTAAGTTATGCTCGTGATCCACATGACCTTGCCTTGTGACCGCAGCTTTATTCCTTATCGGGATTTCGGATATTGCGCTATCGATTTGCATGAATCTCGTGCCTACGGAATTCCCGATATCCCGATGCCCGATGAGCCTCTTCCTTGCGTGTTAGCCTTTCCGGATATACCGAGGTCCATGTGACCTGCACCTATGTGACCATAGTCCTAACTCCTATCGGGATTCGGGGTTTCCCACAACAAATATTCGGCGCATATTGAATCCCGAATCCCCGATCTCCGATTTCGCGATATAATTAAGTCTTAATTAAATAGTCATTAATTAATCCTTAACGAAGGTTTAAGTGTTAAGTTAATTATGTCGGGCCTTCGGGGTTCGCGAGTTCTCCTGACGTGATTTTCTCGTCACCGAGAATCCCAAAATGTCGATCCCTGATTCACATGTGAGCTCTCTCTCTCCTCCATGTCACCACTGCCTCGTGTCATTCTATCGGGTATCGTGAAATCGCGACTTCTAATGCAACAATTCCTTTGTATGCAAAAGTTCGAAATGTCGAATCCCGACTCCTTCAGATCCTGGGACATGTGTCCCTCCAATCGAACTGCTTCGTTCTCGCGTCGAGAAATTGCATGTCGGAGGTTCACGCACTCGTTCACAAACCCTTCCTAGCTCCGAACCCCGATATGGAGTGACACTTGTCCTCCACTTACACGTCATGGTTGTGGGACCCGTCGCGTTTCGAGATTTCGTGACTTCTCCAGTCGTGATTCCTTTGTATGAAGGAAACCTGAAATGTCGAACCCCGATCCCTTGAGATCCCCTGACACGTGCCCTCGTAATGAACGGCTCAGATCTCATCGGGAAATCGTGGATCATGATTTCCTGTTGCGCAATTTCCTTACCCTCGAAAACTCCGACGAACAAAACTCCGACGATGCCCGATCCTTTGCCACCTGTCCTCGCAGATGGATGGTCCTGATTGTACAGGGATTTTCCTATGGATTTCCCGACTCTTCCCAGATGACGGACACCTGTCCTTCACTCTGACTCTAGTGGTCCCACCATGCTTACGTCACCGTCGGGATATCGCCGATCGCGATTCCCAGCGACGCAGTTTCCTTATCTTCGAAAACCCCGATTTCACGATCCACGACTTTACGGGATCCTCTGACACGCGTCCTCACACAATGGACGGTCCAGATCTGATTGGGAAATCGCGTATCGCGATTTCAATAAGCATGAGTCTATTGTCTCTGAAAACCCCGATTTCTTGATCCACGACTCTACGGGATCTCCTGACACACGTCCTGCACAATGGATGGTCCAGATCTGATCGGGAAATCGTGTATCGCGATTTCCTTTTGCAACGGTTCTATACTCCCCAAATCTCCGATGGTAAAATCCCGACGCCTCCCAAAATGCTGACACGTGTCCTGCCGAGATCAACGGCTAGGATCCGTTCTTGGGATTTCGAGAACCACAAGGTCTCGATTTTCTAACTTCACAAAACCTCGATGACTTAGAATTCCCGATGACTCCTCATGAGCATGCTAGGGCTTAAACCCCGCGCAACTTGTCTAGATCTAACGGTTGACGGGATTTCGTCCGAGATCTGACGGCGCAGATCCGTTCTCCTGTGTAATAGATAGCTCTTCTTTGAGATAATGATTAATTTGCATGAAACATTACGTAATGTAAAAAGTTCTCTCTTTGGCACGTTTGAAATTTTATAAGGGTCTATGGTTCTTGAAATTTTCACATTGTTACAATCGTCGAGGCTTAATATAGGCAAATAGTTCACACTATTCCTGTGTGATACAAATCTGCTAAGTTTCCTTGTTCTGACTGCGCATCGGCAGTTCCCCATTTAGGTAAGTTCGAGGTAAAGTAGGCCTGTTCAAGGTCCCGCAAATGTCTTTTGCATTTTATTTAGTACGGTTCGTGTAATTATTGAATCTCACCAGTTTCAAGCCTTCCAGAGAAGCTTCCCTCGACATTTTCATCGGTTTCAGGTGTCTATTCTACCCGAAACTTCATTAACAACATTGCCCAAATAAAATTTACGTTATGACTTCTCTTTTTCGTGCTCAATAGTTTGGATACCATACTGTATCATGTATCAGTTCCATTTAGTCAAACTGAACACGTATCTCCTACAGGTTAAGTGTGGTTGGAGTTAACACTCCTGGTTTCGTCCCTTAGGTCCCAAATTTCGAACTAAGATGCTCTGATACCAAATGTAATGCCCATATATTACTAAGGGTCATTAAGTTTCCTAAACATTTTAAGAAAGTAAATTGAAACAAAACTTCATAACATAATATTGACTTTTATAACAGCAACTTCAGTAACTTGGATTTATCAATAAATACTAAATGATTTACAGTATGAAATAAATACATAACTTAACAAGTACCTGGATCTGATGCTAATTTATGTTGCCTCTTTGCTTTGCTGCTACCTTTCTGCTCCATGCTACACAGATCAACCCCGCACAAACAGGAAAATAACTGCGCAAAACTACTGTCCTCCCTGCCAACTAGGAAAACTACCTAGCTCCAGGATATCTACAGATATCCTGGCCCTCCGTGCCCAAAACCTCCAGCAACTCGGTGCCTCCCCTGATCAAAAGCCACAGTCCAAAACACTCTGTTCCTTGCTCCCAGCAAGCCAACAGTCCACAGAGAATACAACAGGCTCACAGCCAATACCACAGTGCACAACAAATACCACAGTGCATAGAAATTCTGCTCACGGCACAATGCAATGGCTCTCGGCCAATATAACTGTCTCAGCAATACAGTCTGCAGCATCCATCCCCGCCGAATGGTGCGCAAATCCCCCTCTTCCCATCCATTATTCCTCCCTGTCGACTAACGCAATTACTCCACAACCTCCCCCTATCCTCCGTCCTGTGTTCCCCTTTAATATTTTATCGTCTCGGGATTTCTGGGCTATCCCCCTCTACATACGCCACCCCCTGGGCATACACAATTCTTATTATATCTTTTCTTTTTGATCTCTTAAATTTATGTCACATGTCATTAAAGGTGAACTTCAGTCAGATTATTATTACTTAGTTAATCCTCAATTATTCTTTAATTAAATCTTACTTAATAATCTTAATCATTTATCAATTTAGGGTCATTACACATGTGAATGGGGCCAATGTTGAAAGTTTTTCAGTTTGTGCTAGTATGGACTAAAATTTGACATGGTTAGACTAGAAACATGCATTAACAGTATGGGAGGGTTTCTAGACTCAAACATGACTCACACAAACTATTCAACAATAAAAATACAATCCTATAGAATAATTAATGTGAATGGGGCCAATGTTGAATATTTTCAATTTGTGCTTGTATGGAATGAAATTTGACATGATATAGGACAAAACACATGCATTGATGGTATGGGAGGGTTTCTAGACTCAAATATGACTTAAAAAAATAATTTGATAATCAAATATTATTTGGTTATTCTATCAAAACCCAAAAATAAGGTGTGCATGCTCATGTACTTAACGCCGCTTATAAGTGACATGTGAATGGGGTCAAAGTTGAAATTTTTTCGATTTGTGTTTGTATGGAGTAAAATTTGGCATGGTTAGACTAGATGCATGCAATGAAAATATGGGAGGGTTTCCAGACTCAAGCATGACTCACACAAACAATTTGACAATTAAACAACAAGCCTATAGAATAATTAATGTGAAGGACTAGATGAATTAATTAATAAATTTGACATCAAATTTCGATATGAATATTCTTGAATCCTCTACGAAAATACAGGCTAAAATATTGTTTCATAAAATATTTGGTTTTTTATCATAACCCAAAATTAAGGCCTACTTTCTCATGTACTTGAAACCAACACATATTCGTGACATGTGAATGGGGCCAACGTTGAATGTTTTTTCAACTTGTGCTTGTATGGACTAAAATTTGACTTGGTTAGACTAGACACATGCATTGGCAGTATGGCAGGGTTTCCTAACTCAAAATTGACTCACACAAACAATTCAACAATCAAAATATAATCCTATAAAATAATTAATGTGAATGGAGCCAATATTGAATTTTTTTCAATTTGTGCGTGTATGGACTGAAATTTGATATGTTATAGGACAACACACATGAATTGACGATATGGGAAGGTTTACGGCTTCAAAAATTACTCAAAAAAATAATTTGACAATCAAATATTCTTTGGTTATTCTATCAAAACCCAAAAATAAGGTGTTGATGCTCATGTACATGAACCCTCTTATAAGTGACATGTGAATGGGGCCAATGTTGAAATTTTTTCAATTTGTGCTTATATGGACTGAAATTAGACTTGGTTAGACTAGACGCATGCAATTATGGTATGGGATGGTTTCCAAACTCAAACATGACTCACACAAACAATTTGACAATCAAACATCAAGCCTATAGAATAATTAATGTGAAGGACTAGATGAATTAATACATAAATCTGACATCAAATTTCGATATGAATATTCTTGAATCCTCTACAAATATACATGATCAAATATTATTTCATAAAATATTTGGTTATTTCATCATAACCCAAAAATAATATGTGTCTTCTCATGTACTTGAAACGGGAACATATAAGTGACATGTGAATGGGGCCAACATTGAAATGTTTTCAATTTGTGCTTGTATGGACTGAAATTTGACATGGTTAGACTAGACACATGCATTGACAGTATGGGAGGGTTTCTGGACTCAAACATGACTCGCACAAACAATTTGAAAATCAAACAAAGATCCTATAGAATAATTAATGTGAATCAGGCCAATGTCAAAATGTTTTCAATTTGTTCTTGTATGGACTGAAATTTGACATGGTTAGATTAGATGCATGCATTGATGGTATGGGATGGATTTTTTTCATTCACATTGATTATATCGTCATTTCATAATCATGTCATTCATTTTATTTTTAGTTTTATAACTATTTGAAATTATGTTGTGCTCATTGTTTAGCTACATATTAGTGATATAGTAATTTAATAATGTCATTAACACTTGTTTTCATAAATATTGGTTCTATTTCTTTGGTGGCTTTAATACACGTACCTTTTTTATTTGATGTATTTTGTGCTATATTAGCATATGATGATAAAAATTATATTTGTCATCCATCAATGTTATGGTTGATGTATATTGGGTTTTTTCTAGTTTTGAGGACACTGTGTCTACATCATAAGGTAGAATTTAATGGTTTTTTGGGGGGGAAATTTATAGCCTTTACAAAGCCTAAGTGGATGTAAGGTGCACTATGTGCATCTTTAAGAATGGATTGGTCCATAGTAACATATAACTTACAATTAATAGGGGTAGCTACAAGGGAGTCGTCATTGTGTCTTTAAACACTAAATGAGATGGCCCTTGAGAAAAATGTTAATGAATGGCTCTTTCCATTCCTGAGGGGTGGAATACAAAAACAAGAGACGATGATGGAAAGTGATGATTCAACATTTGGGATTTGTCTATCCACTTATTGGTTTGGATATTTTGACGCATGGAAATTTCTAAGATGCACTTGTAGAGGGATCAAATTGAAGAGATCAACACGAGTCATAGTTTTGACATTGGTTGTGGAGAATATTGTAGTTGAGTAGACGATATATTCACTCTTGTAGCCTATAGGTCATTGGCACAAGTATAGAAGCTCAAATTGATCACTTTTTAATATATAATTTTCCTAAGAATTAAAATAATTAAACAATCCATAGTTTTTTTTTTCATCGTACGCGTGCCTTCTCTGGTGTGTCCCCCTTATTATTTCTTGTTCACTCTTCCATGGCCCCAGGAGGGGGCCTCGAGGCTCCCCCTCCTCTTCCCCTAGATATCGCTTCTTTTAGGAAGATGGTTGCGGCCAGCTGCAAACTCCCCGCAATAGATGCTCAACAGAAATCAATGAAAAATATGGATAATATCCCTACAGAATAAACGTGTTGATCTGCATTGAGCTTAGTTGAATGGGGGATCATTAGATAGTTCACTGTCCTATGGAATTCTCCCAAATTTGTAGATGTGTGGGTGCATAGGAACTAGAGTCCCCTAGTCAAGGAAGGTATCAGAAGCCATCTTGTTGGCATGGGCTTCTTTGCCTTCGTCTTTGACAATATAGAAGACATAAAACGTATCTTCAGGAATGGACCATATTTTATGGGCCCTTAGGGTCTGTACCTGAATAAATGGTCTCCAAATTTTGATTCGATGAAATATGGGGCATCGACAGTCCCGGTTTGGGTGTGCCTTCCTCATTTACCCTTGCACTGCTGGAATCTGAAGTCATTATAATCCATTGGGAGCACCCTCGGAAAATATATCGATAAAGTAGAGAGAAAGAATCAATATTCATGTGAAAGAATATGCGTTGAAGTTGACTTGGAGGTGGGGCTCCCAGAAGCCATTCAACTATCAGTTGCAGACTGGTCTCACATCCAAGAATTGGACTATGAATAAATTCCATTTAAATGGATATATTTCCATGGTTACAAACATTTTGCTCAGCATTTCAAAAAGAAGGTGGAGGAAGAGGTGGAGAACTTGAAAGGAGACCAATGGAAACAGGTTCAGAAAGAAGCCCTGCCAAAGAAAAAAAAACATATTCAAAGGGAAAGGGGTGCCAATGGGGACTGGCGCTCCCATCTCGGGGAAGGTTCTTGGGGAAGGGATTTCATCCCCTTCAAGACCAGAGGCTTCTACAAATCATTTTGAAATCCTAAAAAATCCTTCAAAAACTTCTGATCCAATGAATGAGGAATCCGAGCAGCAAACCCTTCCTCCCGTAGTGGAGAAAGACAATGTAGAGGCAACCCAATCTGGTTCCCCATTAGGAAATTCCTCCTCCCCCTCATATGAAGAAATGATGAAAAAGAAACCTATGGAAACCTATGGATCCTTGGAAGAGGAGTCTTTTGAGAGACCCTCAAAAATATCAAGGATAAAATCACATACGGAAGCTAGAGAAGAAGAAGAAGAGAGGCAAAAAATGCAAGGAAGCCAATCCACTATTGAAATGTCCATCGAAATAAATACCAAAACAAGGCCCCCCAAGGGAGGTCCTACCCACTCCAATCCAAGTAAATAATGTGTATAGTCTCTTGGAATTGCAAAGGCTTAGGGAATCCATCGAAGGCCGAAGCAGTCAAATACCTTTTGAAAATTGAATGTCTCAAGATCGTCATTCTCCAAGAGACTAAAATTGAAGGGGAAACCCTTCTAGAAATCAGCAATCTGAAATGGAATAAAAATGCAGGGAAATCCATTAGTGCAAGGGGTTCCTCAGAAGGTCTCGCAAATCTGTGGGAGAAGGACAAGTTTCATCTAGAAAACTCTTTTGAGACTCAACATTTGATTTTCATCGAACTTTGACATAATTCAAGTAATATTACCCTCTCACTCTTCAATGTTTATGTTCTTGTCCATTATTCCGAGATGAAATATTTTTGGTAATATTTAGCAGAAATTTTAGAGATATTATCCCCATCGAACATCATTCTATTCAGAGATCTAAACTTAGTTTTCGAACCAAAAGAAAAGAGAGAAGGAAACAGTGGCAGGGACCAAATTCTCCCCTTAGTTGAGGAACTAGTTCATCAGTGGGACCTCCTTGACTTCAAGCCTTCAAAAGGACTCTACACCTTGAAAATTAACATAGTTGGGGTTGATCATATCTCAACTCATCGGGATAGGTTCTTGGTCCAGAGCTTGTTCCTACAAGAAATGAGGTTAATCTCTTCCAAGATTCTTCCAAAATTGACTTCTGACCACAAACCCATCCTATTGCATTTGGAAGAAGAAGGAAATATGGGCCCAATTCCATTTTGTTTCAGCCCTCTTTGTATAGATAAGGAGGAGTTCTTGGAAACTATCCAATCAGCCTGGTCCTCTCTAGTTACAGGGTCTCCAAGATTTGTGTTGGAGAAGAGATTAAAGGAAACAAAACATGATTTGAAATCTTGGGTTAAACAACCCATTAACACTCTCTCTAGTATCAGACGAGATATTGTTCATCAGTTATCATATTTGCAATTGGAAATGGTGATCAAGGACATCACCAACTTAGAATTAGAGAAAGAACAAATTGCTCAAAGAAAAACCTTTCGTGCTTTCCGCCAAGAAGAAGAGTACTCGAGGATTAAGTCTCACATCATGTGGCTAAAATATGGATATCGAAACACCTCCTTCTTTCATCGGCAGTTCAAAGACCACCTTTCCCGAAATCACATTTCTGAAATTGCCTCCGTAGATGGGTCGATTCACAATGGTTTTGATCAGCTCAAAGTTGCAGCAGAAACACACTTTCAGAACCTTTACAAGGAAGATGGTGTCGGTTGTGAGGAGGCTACCTCAGACTTCCTCTCACGCATCCCCTCTATTGTAAAAAGGGATGATAAATCAGTCCTCATGAAGCCTTTTACTGAAGAAGAAATCTGCAATGTTATCTAGTCCATGGAGCCCGACAAAGATCCAGGGCCAAATAGTTTCTCAATCCAATTTTATAGAGCCTACTAGGATATAATCAAGACTGATTTGCTGAGAATGATTAAATCTTTCCAACAAAAATCCAAAGTGGGAGGTAGCACTAACTCCACTTTCCTAGCCTTAATCCCCAAAGAAGTGAATCTAGGTTCCTTCAAAAGATTCAGGCCTATCTCGCTCTGCAATGCTTCATACAAAATTCTATCCAAGCTATTGGAAAACATAAATAAGCCTCTATTAGGTAATCTAATCTTCCCCGTGAAAGGTGGATTTGTCAAAGGGATACATATTCTAGATAATGTAATTCAGGTGCAAGAAGCCATGCATTCCATTCATCAACGACAGGAGCAAGGGATGCTTATAAAGCTCAACATGGAAAATGCATTTGACCAGGTAAACCTCTCCTTCCTTTACAAATCCCTTCTCTCTTTTGGTTTTTGTCTTGACTTTGTAAATTTGATTAAATCTTGTACTGGAAATCCTTGGATAGCCCCACTAGTGAATGGAAGACCAACTAATTATTTTCAAGCTTGAGGGGATTAAGGAAAGGCTTCCCTCTTTCCCCTTTCCTGTACATCTTGATGGCATATTCATTAAGCACAAACATGACTGCTGAAAAGAAGGTTGGGATAGTCCTAGGGATTAGGTTGATGAAGGGCCTTGATCCAATCTACCAAGCCCTTTTTGCAAACGACTCTCTTATGTTGGGCGGAACCTCGATAAAGATTGAAAAAATATTCTGCGAAATCCTTCAAATCTTATGCAATATATCTGGAGTGCTCATCAATAAAAGGAAAAGTGTAGTGTATGGGTGGAATGTAGATCAGCAAACTATTCAGCGAATTTCCCTTCACCTAGGGTTCTCAGCTATGCTTCTTGGGAAAAAATAAAATATCTTGGACTTCCCTTAACTCTAGGTTCCAATAAGTCTTCGTTGTGGATAGAAGTAATAAGAAAATTCAAATCCAAATCACAGCTTAGGGTGGTCAGTGGCTTACCAATGTTGGGAAACTCACCCTTATTAAATCAATCATGTCTTCCTTGCCAATATACCAGGAAGACATGATCCGATCACGTCTCAGTTTTCAAAACTGATCCGAGAATTTCTTTGGTGTGGAGGTAAAGGCAATAAAAAAAAATACCACTTAGTTAATTGGGAAACTGTTAAATGCCCAATTTATGAAGGAGGGTTACAGGTAAAATATCATGAACTAGAAAACCTTGCACTGTGTGGAAAAATCCTTTGGAAACTCTATACAAATGAGAGGCACCTTGTAACTCAAATCCTAAGGAAAAAATATCTCAATGCGGCTTCCTTAAGAAAACTTCAAGCAGTAAATACTCCCAAAGGCACACTGATATGGAATATTTGTCGTCGCGGGCTTGATTTCTTCCAAAAACACTTGTATCACATCCCTGGGAATGGGGGGGAAATTATGATGTGGAAATATAGTATTATGGGAAAGGCACCCCTCGATGCTTCTGAAGAATTCAAAGAGATCCGTGAGTGGCTAACTCAACACAGAATCACCAAAGTAGCAGATATATCCTCATGGGATGAGACAGGGAGATGGAGGACATGGGTCTTCTCGGGAACTCCAGATCATTTGCAAACTCATAAAAATCTTCTTCTAGATGCGTTGATGGACTTAGCCCCTGTCCATCTCCACTTGTTGGACAAATGGGGCTGGGGAAAGACTAGGTTTTACACCGCAACTCAAGGATTACCTCACTTCAATCCTCCCAAGCGTTGATCGAGTCAAAAACCCTCTAGAAGAAGGTATGGGATCCTCTCGACCTTCCCAAAAAAAACTTCTTTTGCTAGGTTTTAATGCAAAGGAAAGTATTGATAAGAAAAAACCTGGCAAAAAGAGGCATTATCGGACCTCATAGATGCTCCATGTGTTGTAACTCTATTGAAATGATGGAATACATGTTTGTGGACTTTCCATTTTCCCAAGAAGTATGGAATATCTCCCTTCGAGGTATCAATTCCACAGTACCAAAGAAGATTACAGTTGTTACCTTATTCTCCTCCTGGAAAGTGCATTATCCTCAAGAGGTTCAAAGTAGTTCAATTTGGAAAAGAATTTGGCGGGCCATCCCCAAATACATTTGCTGGAAACTATGGATGTCTAGAAACGAATAGATATTCAACAACACTCTACCTTCCCCCCAATGGTGGTCATTAAATAAAAATATATTCTCCTTGAAACAATGGCTAACCATTCCTTCAAGAACGAAAATAAACTCCTCCTTGAAGAAAAGAAATGGATAGGAACCTTCACTTTTCAGGATAGGAAAAAATCCTTTGTTCGTCCCTCAATTACTTGAGGATGGCGCTTGCAAGACACGTATGCAGTATTTCAAGCATGGTGGAGGAGGCAAGGAAAAGCCTCAATTTTTTTCGACGGCACCTCCAAAGGAAACCCAGGGAATGCAGGAGCAGGCGGAGTGATTTACTCCTTGGATGGATCCAGAAAAGATAACTTCAGTTGGGGACTAGGCCAGAGAACTAATAACCAAGTTGAAATTCTCGGGCTACTAAAATATTGTCAAATAGCTCGTGAAAATGGAAATAAAGAAATACAAGTTTTTGGAGACTCTAAAATTTTGATAAATATTTTAAATTTGAACAACGACTTCAGCAATCCAGTGATCAACAAGACATTGCAAAGGTTGTGGCATGTGTTGCAAGATTTCTCCTCCTCTCTCTTTTTCCAAAGGTTGTGGCATGTGCTTGTATGGACTGAAATTTGACATGGTTAGGCTAGACACGTGCATTGATTCTATGGAATGGTTTCCTAACTCAAACTTGACTCTCACAAAAAATTTGACAATCAAAATACAAGACTATCAAATAATTAATGTGAATGGGGCCAATGTTGAAATGTTTTCAATGTGTGCTTGTATGGACTGAAATTTGACATGCTATAGGGCAACACACATGAATTTACTTTATGGGAGGGTTTTCGAACTCAAAAATTACTCAAACAAATAATTTGACACAAACAAATAATTTGACAATCAAATATTATTTGGTTATTCTATCAAAATCCAAAAATAAGGCGCTCCTGCTCATGTACATGACCCCGCTTATAAGTGACATGTGAATGCGGCCAATGTTGAAATTTTTTCAATTTGTGCTTGTATGGACTAAAATTTGACATGGTTAGACTAGACACATGCATTGATGGTATGGGAGGGTTTCCATACTCAAACATGGCTCACACAAACAATTTGACAATCAAACAACAAGCCTATAGAATAATTAATGTGAACAACTAGATGAATTAATACATAAATCTAACTTCAAATTTCGATATGAATATCCCTAAATCTTCTATGAATATACAAGATCAAATCCTATTTCATCAAACCTTTGGTTATTTGATCATAACCGAAAAATAAGGCATGCATGCTCATGTACTTGAAATCGATGCATATAAGTGACATGTGAATGGGGCCAACGTTGAAATGTTTTCAATTTGTGCTTGTATGGACTGAAATTTGACATGGTTAGACTAGACGCATGTATTGACAGTATGGGTGTGTTTCTGGACTCAAACATGACTCGCAAAAAAAATTCGAAAATCAAACAAAAATCTTATAGAATAATTAATGTGAATGGGGCCAATGTTGAATTGTTTTCAATTTGTTCTTGTATGGGTTGAAATTTGGCATGGTTAGACCATATGCATGAATTGATGATATTGGATGGTTTTTTTGCATTCACGTTGATTATATCATCATTTCATAATCATATCATGCATATTTTGTTTTTAGTTTTCTAACTATTTGAAATTATGTTATGCGCATTGTTGTGTTTTTTCTAGTTTTGAGCCTACTTTGTCTACATCATAAGGTAAAATTTAATGTTTTCATTTTTGGGAACTTTATATCCTTTCCAAACCCTAAGTGTATGTAAGGAACACTATGTCCATCTTTAATAAGGTATTATTCCATACTAACATATAACTTACAATTAATAGGAGTAGCTACAAGGGAGTCGTCATTGTGTCTTTAAACACCAAATGAGATGGACCTTGAACAAAATGTTAATAAATGGATCTTGGCATTCCTGAGGGGTGGAATACAAAAACAAGAGATGATGATGGAAAGTGATGATTCAAATTTTGGTATTTGTCTATCCACTTATTGGTTTAGATATTTTGACGCATGGAAATTTTCAAGATGCACTTGTAGAGGGATCATATTGAAGAGATCAACACGAGTGGTAGTTTTGACATTGGTTGTGGAGAAGACTGTATTTGAGTAGAGGAGATATTCACCCTTGTAGCCTCTAGGTAATTGGCACAAGTATAGAAGCTCAAATCACCTTTTAATACGTAATTTGCTTAAGAATTAAAATAATTAAACAATCCATTTTGAGCTATAATTGTCCCACGCTATGTTCTCTGAGTTAATATTTATGTGATTGTGTTTTTATTGTATTAAGGATTTGCATTTGTAAGTTATAATCACTAACTAACTTCACACTATAAAATAAAATATTTTGAAGCAAATATCTGAATAGACAATAGAATAGTCCAGTTAAGTAGTACCATGCAAAATAGAGTAAACAAGTAAATAACCCTAACCCTTACTTAGCCTAACTAAAACTAAATTAACTATGTACTATATTGTACCCCACGGTCACCATTGATGGTGTGTACTTAAATGTTGTTTAAGCTTGGAGAAAATTTTTATTTTGTTTTTAAAGCCTTTACCCCTCATATGTGACCTTTATGGACCAAATTCCCCAAATAGCATAAGACTAGAAAGAAGAACTCCATGCCTTGATAATGATATAGAGTCAATGAATAAAAATCCACTCTTTGACAATGAAATGATGTTGATTTCAAGGGAATATGATAGCAATTATGAATTCGTAGACCATAATATAGGCCCTAAAGGTGCAATATTTTCCCTACACAGAGAAAATAAACCCAATTTCAAGGTTAGGATGCAACATGGATGGTTCTTGTGGTCCAAGACATGGTTTGGGCCAAAAACTAGTGATTTATCTTATTAACAATGTTTTTTGGGGAAATTTTAAATACAAATATACTTGATAAAGACACTCATATGAGTAAAGGAGTGGAGTGACCATTAGTATGAAGGATAGTTCCAGAAGTTGAACAACATATTTCAAAAATATTTTCCGTGAATTTGTTCCCATCATGAAGGTGACATGAGACCTAATGAAATTAAAACTTTTCCCAACCCATTTCTAAGGGTAAATAATTATTGGGATACCATACAACATAAAATTGATCACTTGTAAAATTCATAGAGATGGTGTCATTATGTTGGGCATGTAAGGGTATATATGTTGTGAACTCTAGGTGCTTTTAAGAATCAAGATGGATAAATAATAATTTAGTTAATAAGAGGGTGTTATACAAGACCTTGAATTTGACATGGTTTTTAAGATTCAGAAAGGTCCCTTATAGCATGTAGATATAATTTGTAAGGAATAATATAATGCTTTTGATGTTTCCATTAGGTAGAGATTGGTGACAATAATTATAGGAAAATTCCTTGAATTGAATATGCAGCATTTATGTAGGGATTTTCCTTATGAATGGACCATATTGGCATGATTAAGGGGGTATCTCCATGATTACATCTTACTGTCTTCACCAAATATATTACTATTTTGAGATCTGGAAAACTAGAAAGGCATGTAAGGTTGTTTCCAAATCTACCAAAATATTGCAACCTAGGATGAACATTCACCTTTTGAAAAATAAATGATTTGAGATCAATATTTGGAACTCTCGTATAAAAGAAAATTTTCAACAACAGTGTCAGTATATTCCAGCAATTGATGAAGGTGAACACCCTTGTAATTTATATTTAATTTAGTATTGGATTGGTGTTGACTTTCATCCATAATGAATCACTCCCTTATCTTCTTTTTGATGGCATAACTATTGAGGCATGGTCACATTTNGGCATCCCAACATATAGGTTTAATTGTAGGGCTGACCTATGTTTTCAAACACTAGAGCTGACCCATGCCATTTTATTTTGTTGAGAAAGTCACACACTTATATTAATACAGAGGCCCTAATTCACCAAGGATGACATCTAAAATGGACCTTAAAGAGGAATCATTAGAGCATGTTGTAAAAGGAAGAGAATGAAATTATGGAAGCTATAGGACAAAACACATGCATTGACGATATGGGAGGCTTTCCGAACTCAAACATGACTCAAAAAAATAATATGACGATAAAATATTCTTTGGTTATTCTATCACAACCCAAAAATAAGGTGTTCCTGCTCATGTACTTCACCTCACTTATAAGTGACATGTGAATGGGACCAACAAGGAAATTTTCAATTTGTGCTTATATGGAATGAAAATTGACATGGTTAGACTAGACACATGCAATGACAGTGCGGAAGGGTTTCCAGACTCAAACATGACTAACAAAAACAATTTGAAAATCAAACAACAAGCCTATAGAATAATTAATGTGAAGGAATAGATGAATTAATACATAAATCTGACATCAAATTTTGATATAAATTTTCCTGAATCCTCTACGAATATACATGATCAAATCCTATTTCATAAAATATTTTCTTATTTGATCATAATGAAAAAATAAGTCGTGCATGCTCATGTACTTGAAACTAGTGCATATAAGTGACATGTGAATGGGGCCAACATTGAACTTTTTTCAATTTGTGCTTGTATGGACTGAAATATGACATGGTTAGACTAGATGCATGGATTGGTAGTATGGGAGGGTTTCTAGACTCAAACATGACTCACACAAACCATTCGACAATCAAAATACAATCCTATAGAATAATTAATGTGAATGATGCCAATGTAGATTTTTTTTCAATTTGTGCTTATATGGACTGAAATTTGAAATGTTATAGGAAAACACACATGCATTGACGATATGGGAGGGTTTCTGGACTAAAACATGACTCAAAAAAATAATTTGGCAATCAAATATTCTCTGTTTATTCTATCAAAACCCAAAAATAAGGTGTTCTTTCTCATGTACTTGACCTTGCTTATAATTGACATGTGAATGAGGCCAACTATGATTTTTTTTTAATTTGTTCTTGTATGACTGAAATTTGACATGGTTAGACTAGACACATGCAATATTGGTAAGGGAAGGTTTCCATACTCAAACATGACTCACACAAACAATTTGAAAACAAAACAACAAGCCTATAGAATAATTAATGTGAAGGACTAGATGAATTAATACATAAATCTGACATCAAATTTTTATATGAATATTTATGAATCCTCTACGAAAAAACACTATCAAATATTGTTTCATCAAATATTTTTTTATTTCCAAAAATAAGGCGTGCCTTCTCGTGTACTTGAAACCGGTGCATATGAGTGGCATGTGAATGGAGCCAATGTTGAATGGTTTTCAATTTGTACTTCTATGGACTGAAATTTGACATGGTTAGACTAGACACATGCATTGACAGTATAGGAGGGTTTCTATACTCAAACATGACTCGCACAAACAATTCAACAATAAAATTACAAGCCTATAGAATAATTAATGTGATTGGGGCCAATGTTGCAATTTTTCAATTTGTGCTTGTATGGAATGAAATTTGGCATGTTATAGGACAAAACACATGCATTGACAATATGGGAGGGTTTTCGGACTCAAACATGACTCAGAAAAAAAAAATTGATAATCAAATATTCTTTGGGTATTCTATCAAACCAAAAAAATAAGGCACACTTGCTCATGTACTTGACCTCGCTTTTAAGTGACATGTGAATGGGGCCAACGTTGAATTGTTTTTCAATTTGTGCTTGTATGGACTGAAATTTGACATGGTTAGACTAGACACATGCAATCATGGTATGGGAGGGTTTCCAGACGCAAGCATGACTCACACAAACAATTTGACAATCAAACAACAAGCCTATAGAATAATTAATGTGAAGGACTAGATGAATTAATACATAAATCTAACATAAAAAATTTATATGAATATTCCTGAATCCTCTACGAAATATAGGATAAAATCCTATTTCATCAAATATTTGGTTATTTGATCATAACCCAAAAAATAAGGTGTTCCTTCTCCTGTACTTGAAACCAACGCATATAAGTGACATGCGTATGGGGCCAACGTTGAACTGTTTTCAATTTGTGCTTTTATGAACTCAAATTTGACATGGTTATACTATACACATGCATTGATGGTATGGGAGGGTTTCCTAACTCAAACTTGACTCACACAAAAAATTCCACAATCAAAATACAAGCCTATAGAATAATTAATGTGCATGGGGAAAATGTTAAAATGTTTTCAATTTGTGCTTGTATGGACTAGAATTTGACATGCTATAGGATAACACACATGCATTGATGGTATACGAGGGTTTCCAAACTAAAAAGTGACTTAAGAAAATAATTTGACCATCAAATATTCTTTGGTTATTCTATCAAAACTCAAAAATAAGGTGTGTCTTCTCATGTACATTACCTCGCTTATAAGTGACATGTGAATGGGGCCAATATTAAAAAAAATTCAATTTGTGCTTGTATGAACTGAAATTTGACATGGTTAGACTAGATTCATGCAATGATGGTATGGGAGGGTTTCCAGACTCAAACTTGACTCACAAAAACAATTTTACAATCAAACAACAAGCCTATACAATAATTAATGTGAAGGACTAGATTAATTAATACATAAACCTGACATCAAATTTTGATATGAATATTCCTAAATCCTCTACGAATATACATGATCAAATCATATTTCATCAAATCTTTGGTTATTTGATCATAACCCTAAAATAAGGTGTGCTTTCTCATGTACTTGAAACTGATGCATATAAGTGACGTGTGAATGGGGCCAACGTTGAAATGTTTTCGATTTGTGCTTGTATGGATTGAAATTTGACATGGTTAGACTAGACACATGCATTGGTGGTATGGGAGGGTTTTTGGACTCAAACATGACTCGCACAAACAATTCTACAATCAAACAAAAATCCTATAGAACAATTAATGTGAATGGGGCCAATGTTGAAATATTTTCAATTTGTGCTTGTATGGACTAAAATTTAACATGGGTAGAATAGATGCATGCATTAATGGTATGGGATGGATTTTTTTCATTCATGTTGATTATATAATCATTTCATAATCATGTCATGCATTTTATTTGAAATTATGTTATGCTCATTGCTTAGCTACATATTAGTGATATAGTAATTTAATAATTTTATTAACACTTGTTTTCATAGTATTGGTTCTATTTCTTTGGTGGATTTAATACACATACCTTTTCTATTTGATGTATTTTTTGTTATATTAGCACATGAAGATAAAAAAATTATTTGTTGTCCATTAATGTTATGGTTGATGTATGTTGGGTTTTTTCTAGTTTTGAGGCTACTTTGTCTACATCATAAGGTAAAATTTAATGGTTTTGTTTTTGGGAACTTTATAGCCTTTCCAAACCCTAAGTGGATGTAAGGCGCACTATGTGCATCTTTAATAATGTATTGTTCCATAGTCACATATAACTTACAATTAATAAGGGTAGCTATAAGGGAGTCTTCATCGTGTCTTTAAACACCAAATGAGATGGTCCTTGACCAAAATGTTAATAAATGGATCTTGGCATTCCTTAGGGGTGAAATACAAAAAAAAAGAGACAATGATGGCAACTGATGATTCAACATTTGGGATTTTTCTATCCAGTTATTGGTTTGGATATTTTGGCGCTTGGAAATTCCCAAGTTGCACTTGTAGAGGGATCAAATTGAAGAGATCAACATGAGTGGTAGTTTTGACATTGGTTGTGGAGAATATTGTAGTTGAGTAGAGGATATATTCACTCTTGTAGCCTCTAGGTCATTGGCACAAGTATAGAAGCTCAAATTGATCACTATTTAATATGTAACTGTCCTAAGAATTAAAATAATTAAACAATCCATTTTGAGCTATAATTTTCCCATGCTAGGTGCTTTGAGGTAATATTTATGTGAGTGTGTTTTATTGTATTGAGTATTTTCATTTGTAAGTTATAATCACTAACTAACTTCACACTATAAAATAAAATGTTTTGAAGCAAATATCCAAATAGACAAGAAAATAGTCCAATTAAGTTAAACAAGTCAATAAACCTAGCACTTACTTAGCCTAACTAAACAAAAATTAACTATGTATTATATTGTACCCCATGGGCACCATTGATGGTGTGTACTTAAATGTTGTTTAATCTTGGAGAAAATTTTTATTTTGTTTTTAAAGACTTTACCCCTCATATGTAACCTTTATGGACCAAATTCCCCAAATACCATAAGAATAGAAAGAAGAAATCCATGCCTTGATAATGATATAGTGTCAATGAATAAAAAACCACTCTTTGACAATGAAATGATGTTGATTTCAAGGGAATAATATAGCAATTATGAATCTGTAGACCATAATATAGACCCTAAAGGCGCAATATTTTCCCTACACAGAGACAATTAATGAACCCAATTTCACAGTTAGGATGCAACATGGATGGTTCTTGTGGTCCAAGCCATGGTTTGGGCCAAAAACTAATTATTTATCTTATTAAAAATGTTTTTTGTAGAAAAAATGAATACAATTATATTTGATAAAGACACTCATATGAGTAAAGGAATGAAGCGACCATTCGTATGAAGGATAGTTCTAGAAGTTGAACAACATATTTCAAAAACCATTTCCTTGAATTTGTTCCCATCATGAAGGTGATAATAGACTTATTGAAATTAAAAATTTTCTCGACCCATTTCTAAGGGTAAATAATTAGTGGGATACCATACAACATAAAATTGATCACTTGTAAAATTCATAGAGATGGTGTCATTTTGTTGGGCATGTAAGGGTATATATGTTGTGAACTCTATGTTCTTTTAAGAATCGATATGTCTCAATAATATTTTAGTTAATAAGGGAGTGGTATACAAGACCTTGGCTTTGACGTGGTTTTTAAGATTCAAAAAGGTCCCTTATAACATGTAGATATAAGTTGTAAGGAATAATATAATGTCTTTTCTGAGTCCATTAGGTAGAGATTGGTGACAATAGTTATAGGAAAACTCCTTGATTTGAAGATGCACCATTTATGTAGGTAATTTCCTTATGAATGGACCATCTTGGCATGCTTAAGGGGGTATCTCCATGATTACATCTTACTGTCTTCACCAAATATATTACTATTCTGAGATCTGGAAACCTAGAAAGGCATAAAGATTGTTTCTAGATCTACCAAAATGTTGCAACCTAATATGAACATTCACCTTTTGAAAAACAAATTATTTGAGATCAATGTTGGGCATTCTCGTATAAAAGAACATTTTCAACAATAGTGTCACTATATTCTAGCAATTGATGAAGGTGAACACCCTTGTAATTTATATTTAATTTAGTATTGGATTGGTGTTGACTATCATCCATAATGAATCACTCCCTTATCTCATTTTTGGTTTCATAACGATTGAGGCATGGTCACATTTATGGAGGGGGGGAACCCTTCCCAACATATAGGTTTAATTTTAGGGATGACCTATGTTTTCAAACACTCGAGCTGAACCATGCCATTTTATTTTGTTGAGAAAGGCACAAACTTATATGAATACATAGGACCTAGATCACCTAGGATTACATCTCAAATGGATTTTAAGGAGGAAGCATTAGAGCATGTTGTAAAATGAAGAGAACGAATGTATGGAATCTATAGGACAACACATCTGAATTTACGGTATGGGACAGTCTCCAGATTCAAACATGACTCAAATGAATAATTCGACAATCAAATATTCTTTGGTTATTCTATCAAAACCCAAAAATAAGGCTCGCATGCTCATGTACTTTACCCCGCTTATAAGTGACATGTGAATGGGGCTAACATGGAATTCTTTTCAAATTTTTCTTGTATGGAGTGAAATTTGACATGGTTAGACTAGACACATGCAATGAAGGTGTTGGAGGGTTTCCAAACTCAAACATGACTCACACAAACAAGTTCACAATCAAACAACAAGCCTATAGAATAATTAATATGAAGGACCACATGAATTAATACATAAATCTCACATCAAATTTTGATATGAATATTCATGAATCCTCTATGAATACACACGATCAAATCCTATTTCATCAAATATTTTCTTATTTGATAATAACACAAAAATAAGTCGTTCATGCTCATTTACTTTAAACCGGTGCATATAAGTGACATGTGAATGGGGTTAACTTTGAATTTTTTTCAATTTGTTCTTGTATGGACTACAATTTGACATGGTTAGAATAGATGTATGCATTGATGGTATGGGAGGTTTTTTGGACTCTAAAATGACTCTCACAAACAATTTGACAATCAAAATACAAGCCTATAGAATAATTAATGTGAATGGGGCCAATGTTTATTTTTTTTCAATTTGTACTTGTATAGACTAAAATTTGACATGCTATAGGAAAACACACATGAATTGACTTATGGGAGAGTTTACAGACTAAAAAATGACTCAAACAAATAATTCGACAACAAAATATTCTTTGTTTATTCTATCAAAACCCCAAAATAAGGTGTGCTTTCTCATGTACTTGACGTTGCTTATAAGTGACATGTGAATGGGGCGAATGTTGAATTTTTTTCAATTTGTGCTTGTATGGACTGAAATTTGACATGGTTAGACTAGACGCATGCAACGATGGTATGGGAGGGTTTCTAGAATCAAACATGACTAACACAAACAATTTTAAAATCAAACAACAAGCCTATAGAATAATTAATGTGAAGGACTAGATGAATTAATACATAAATCTAACATCAGATTTCGATATGAATTTTCCTGAATCCTTTATGAATATACACGATCAAATCCTGTTTCATAAAATATTTTATTATTTGATCATAATGCAAAAATAAGTCGTGCCTACTCATGTACTTGAAACCAGTGCATATAAGTGACATGTGAATGGGGCCAACGTTGAATTTTTTTCAATTTGCGCTTGTATGGAATGAAATTTGACATGGTTAGACTAGATGCATGCATTGGAGGTATGGGAGGGTTTCTGGACTCAAACATGAATCACACAAATAATTTTACAATCAAAATACAAGGCTATAGAATAATTAATGTGAATGGGGCCAATGTTGAATTGTTTTCAATTTGTGCTTATATGGACTGAAATTTGACATGCTATAGGAAAACACACATGCATTGACGGTATGGGAGGGTTTCCAGAATGAAACATGACTCAAACAAATAATTAGGCAATCAAATATTCTCTTTTTATTCTATCAAAACCCAAAAATAAGGTGTGCTTGCTCATGTACTTGACCCTACTTATAAGTGACATGTGAATGGGGCCAACTTTGAAATTTTTTTATTTTTTTCTTGTATGGACTGAAATGTGACATGGATAGACTAGACGCATGGAATAATGGTAAGGGAAGGTTTCCAGAATCAAACATGAATCACACAAACAATTTGAAAATCAAACAACAAGCCTATAGAATAATTAATGTGAAGGACTAGATGAATTAATACATAAATCTAACATCAAATTTTTATATGAATATTTATGAATCCTCTATGAAAATACAGGATCAAATATTGTTTCATCAAATCTTTGGTTATTTGATCATAACCCAAAAATAAGGCATGCCTTCTCATGTACTTGAAACCGGTGCATATGAGTGGCATGTGAATGGGGCCAATGTTGAATGTTTTTCAATTTGTTCTTGTATGGACTGAAATTTTACATGGTTAGACTAGCCACATGCATTGATGGTATGGGAGGGTTTCTAGACTCAAACATGACTCGCACAAACAATTCAACAATAAAAATACAATCCTATAGAATAATTAATGTGAGTGGGGCCAAGGTTGAAATTTTACAATTTGTGCTTGTATGGAATGAAATTTGGCATGCTATAGGACAAAACACATGCATTGACAGTATGGGAGGGTTTTCGGACTCAAACATGACTTAGAAAAAAAAAATTGACAATCAAATATTCTTTGGGTATTCTATCAAAACAAAAAAATAAGGTGTGCCTGCTCATGTACTTGACCCCGCTTATAAGTGACATGTGAATGGAGCCAACGTTGAATTTTTTTCAATTTGTGCTTGTATGGAATAAAATTTGACATGGTTAGACTAGACGCATGAAATGATGGTATGGGAGGGTTTCTAGACTCAAACATGACTCACACAAACAATTTGACAATCAAACAACAAGCCTATAGAATAATTAATGTGAAGGACTAGATGAATTAATACATAAATCTGACATCAAATTTCGATATGAATTTTCCTGAATCCTCTACGAATATACACGATCAAATACTATTTCATCAAATATTTCTTATTTGATCATAATGCAAAAATAAGTCATGCCTTCTCATGTACTTAAAACCAGTGAATATAAGTGACATGTGAATGGGGCCAACCTTGAAGTTTTTTCAATTTGTGCTTATATGGACTAAAATTTGACATGGTTAGACTAGACGCATGCATTGGTGGTATGGGAGGGTTTCTGGACTCAAACATGACTCACACAAACAATTCAACAATCAAAATACAAATCTATAGAATAGTTAATGTGAATGAGGCCAATGTTGAATTTTTTTCAATTTGTGCTTATATGGACTGAAATTTGACATGCTATAGGAAAACACACATGCATTGACAGTATGGGAGGGTTTATGGAATTAAACATGACTTAAAAAAATAATTCAGCAATCAAATATTCTCTGTTTATTCTATCAAAAGCCAAAAATAAGCCGTTCTTGCTCATGTACTTAACCCTGCTTATAAGTGACATGTGAATGGGACCAACTTTGAAATTTTTTAGATTTTTTCTTGTATGGTCTGAAATTTGACATGGTTAGACTAGAAACATACAATAACAGTAAGGGAAGGTTTCCAGACTCAAACATGACTCACACAAACAATTTGAAAATCAAACAAGAAGCCTATAGAATAATTAATGTAAAGGACTAGATGAATTAATACATAAATCTGACATCAAAATTTTATATGAATATTTATGAATCCTCTATGAAAATACAGGATCAAATATTGTTTCATCAAATCTTTGGTTATTTTATCATAACCCAAAAATAAGGTGTGCCTTCTCAAGTACTTGAAATCGTTGCATATGAGTGGCATGTGAATGGGGCCAATGTTGAATTTTTTTCAATGTGTGCTTGTATGGACTGCAATTTGACATGGTTAGAATAGACACATGCATTGATGGTATGCGATGGTTTCTAGACTCAAACATGACTCCCACAAACAATTAAACAATAAAAATACAAGCCTATAGAATAATTAATGTGAGTGGGGCCAATGTTGAAATTTTTCAATTTGTGCTTGTATGGAATGAAATGTGGCATGTTATAAGACAAAACACATGCATTGACAGTATGGGAAGGTTTTCAGACTCAAACATGACTGAGAAAAAAAAATCGATAATCAAATATTATTTGGTTATTCTATCAAAACAAAAAAATAAGGTGCGCCTGCTCATGTACTTGACCCTGCGTATAAGTGACATGTGAATGGGGCCAACGTTCAATTTTTTTCAATTTGTTCTTGTATGGAATGAAATTTGATATGGTTAGACTAGACTCATGCAATTATGGTGTGGTAGGGTTTCCAGACTCAAACATGACTCACACAAACAATTTTACAATCAAACAAACAAGCCTATAGAATAATTAATGTGAAGGACTAGATGAATTAATACATAAATCTGACATAATATTTTGATATGAATATTCCTGAATCCTCTACAAACATACAAGATAAAATCCCATTTCATCAAATATTTTGTTATTTGATCATAACCCAAAAAATAAGGTGTCCCTTCTCATGTACTTGAAACCAATGCATATAATTGACATGCAAATGGGGCCAACGTTGAAATGTTTTCAATTTGTTCTTGTATGGACTCAAATTTGATATGGTTAGACTATACACATGCATTAATAGTATGGGACAATTTCCTAACTCAAACTTGACTTGCACAAAAAATTTGACAATCAAAATACAAGCCTATATAATAATTAATGTGCATAGGGCCAATGTTGAAATGTTTTCAATTTGTGCTTGTATGGACTGAAATTTGACATGCTATAGGATAGCACACATGCATTGATGGTATGTGAGGGTTTCCAAACTAAAAAATGACTCAAGACATTAATTCGACAATCAAATATTCTTTGGTTATTCTATCAAAACCCAAAAATAAAGTGTGTCGTCTCATGTACATTACCTCACTTATAAGTGACATGTGAATGGGGCCAATATTAAATTGTTTTCAATTTGTGCTTGTATGAACTGAAATTTGACATGGCTAGACTAGATGCATGCAATGAGGGTATGGGAGGGTTTCCAGACTCAAACTTTACTCACAAAAAAAAATTGACAATCAAACAACAAGCCTATACAATAAGTAATGTGAAGGACTAGATGAATTAATACATAAATCTGACACCAAATTTCGATATGAATATTCCTAAATCCTCTACGAATATATAGGATCAAATCCTCTTTCATCAAATCTTTGGTTATTTGATCATAAACCTAAAATAATGTGCGCTTTCTCATGTACTTGAAAACGATGGATATAAGTGATGTGTGAATGGGGCCAACGTTGAAATGTTTTCAATTTGTGCTTGTATGGACTGAAATTTGTCATGGTTAGACTAGACAGATTCATTGACGGTATGGGAGGGTTTCCTAACTCAAACATGACTCACACAAACAATTCTACAATCAAACAAAAATCCTATAGAATAATTAATGTGAATGGGGCCAATGTTGAAATTTTTTCAATCTGTGCTTGTATGGATTGAAATTTGACATGGTTAGACTAAATGCATGCATTGACGGTATGGGATGGTTTTTTTTCATTCACATTGATTATATAATCATTTCATAATCATTTCATGCATTTTGTTTTTAGTTTTCTAACTATTTGAAATTATGTTATGCTCATTGTTTAGCTACATATTAGTGATATAGTAATTTAATAATTTCATTAACACTTGTTTTCATAAATATTGGTTCCATTTCTTTGGTGTCTTTAATACACATACCTTTTATATTTGATGTATTTTCTATTATATTAGCACATGAAGATAAAAAAATTATCTGTTTTCCATCAATGTTATGGTTGATGTATGTTGGGTTTTTTCTAGTTTTGAGGCTACTTTGTCTACATCATAAGGTAAAATTTAATGGTTTTATTTTTGGGAACTTAATATCCTTTCCAAACCCTAAGTGGATGTAAGGCGCACTATGTGCATCTTTAATTAGGGGTTGGTCCATAGTAACATATAACTTACAATTAATAGGGGTAGCTACAAGGGAGTCATCATCATGTCTTTAAACAAAAAATGAGATGGCCCTTGAAAAAAATGTTAATAAATGGATCTTGT
This sequence comes from Picea engelmannii, assembly GCA_009831015.1. Classification (NCBI taxonomy): domain Eukaryota; kingdom Viridiplantae; phylum Streptophyta; class Pinopsida; order Pinales; family Pinaceae; genus Picea; species Picea engelmannii. The sequence continues at coordinate 583,297 of ML780717.1, forward strand.
CATTCCTTAGGGGTGGAATACAAAAAAAAGAGACGATGATGGCAAGTGATGATTCAAGATTTGGGATTTTTTTATCCAGTTATTGGTTTAGAGATTTTGACGCATGGAAATTTCCAAGATGCACTTGTAGAGAGATCAAATTGAAGAGATCAACACGAGTGGTAGTTTTGACATTAGTTGTGGAGAATATTGTAGTTGAGTAGAGCATATATTCTCTTTTGTAGCCTCTAGGTCATTGGCACAACTATAATTTTCCCACGTTGGGTTCTCTGAGGCAATATTTATGTGATTGTGTTTTATTGTATTGAGTATTTTCATTTCTAAGTTGTAATCATGAACTAACTTCACACTATAAAATAAAAAGTTTTGAAGCAAATATCCAAATAGACAAGAAAATAGTCCAATTAAGTTAAACAATTCAATAAACCTAACCCTTACTTTGCCTAACTAAACATAAATTAACTATGTACTATATTGTACCCCATGGGCACCATTGATGGTGTGTACTTAAATGTTGTTTAATCTTGGAGACAATTTTTATTTTGTTTTTAAAGACTTTACCCCTCATATGTAACCTTTATGGACCAAATTCCCCAAATAACATAATAATAGAAAGAAGAAATCCATGCCTTGAAAATGATATAGAGTCGATGAATAAAAAGCCACTCTTTGACAATGAAATGATGTTGATTTCAAGGGAACAAGATAGAAATTATGAATCCGTAGACCATAATATAGGCCCTAAAGGCGCAATATTTTCCCTACAAAGAGAAAATTAATGAACCCAATTTCAAGTTTAGGATGCAACATGGATGGTTCTTGTGGTCCAAGACATGGTTTTGGCCCAAAACTAGTTATTTATATTATTAACAATGTTTTTTGTGGAAAATTTAAATAAAAATATACATGATAAAGTCACTCATATGAGTAAAGGAATAAGGTGACCATTTGTATGAAGGATAGTAATATAAGTTGAACAACACATTTCAAAAACATTTTCCTTGAATTTTCTCCCATCGTGAAGGTGATAAGAGACCTAATAAAATTAAAAAATTTCCTGACCCATTTCTAAGGGTAAATAATTAGTGGAATACCATACAACATAAAATTGATCACTTGTAAAATTCATAGAGATGGTGTCATTTTGTTGGGCATGTAAGGGTATATATGTTGTGAACTCTATGTGCTTTTAATAATCGATATGTCTCAATAATATTTTAGTTAATAAGGGGGTGTTATACAAGACCTTAACTTTGACATGGTTTTTAAGATTCAAAAAGGTCCCTTATAACATGTAGATATAAGTTGTATGGAATAATGTAATGATTTTTATGAGTTCATTAGATAGATATTGGTGACAAAAGTTATAGAAAAACACCTTGATTTGAATATGCACCATTTATGTAGGGAATTTCCTTATGAATGGACCATCTTGGCATGCTTAAGGGGGTATCTCCATGATTACATCTTACTGTCTTCACCAAAGATCTTACTATTTTGAGATATAGAAACCTAGAAAGGCATAAAGGTTGTTTCTAGATCTACCAAAATGTTGCAACCTAATATGAACATTCACCTTTTCAAAAAGAAATGATTTGAGATCAATGTTGGGCACTCTCGTATAAAAGAAAATTTTCAACAAGAGTATCAGTATATTCTAGAAATTGATGATGGTGAACACCCTTGTAATTTATATTTAATTTAGTATTGGATTGGTGTTGACTATCATCCATAATGAATCGCTCCCTTATCTCTGTTTTGGTTGCATAACGATTGAGGCATGGTCACATTTATGGAGGGGGGGGGGCCCTTCCCAACATATAGGTTTAATTGTAGGGATGACCTATGTTTTCAAATAGTTTATCTGACCCATGCCATTTTATTTTGTTGAGAAAGGCACAAACTTATATGAATACACAGGACCTAGATTACCTAGGATGACATCTCAAATGGATTTTAAGGAGGAAGCATTAGAGCATGTTGTAAAAGGAAGAGAATGAATTTATGGAAGCTCTAGGACAACACATCTGAATTTACAGTATGGGACGGTTTCCAGACTCAAGCATGACTCAAATAAATAATTCGACAATCAAATATTCTTTGGTTATTCTATCAAAAACCAAAAATAAGGCGTGCATGCTCATGTACTTTACCCTGCTTATAAGTGACATGTGAATGGGGATAACAAGGAAATATTTTCAATTTGTGCTTGTATGGAGTGAAATTTGACATGGTTAGACTAGACGGATGCAATGATAGTGTGGGAGGATTTCCAGACTCAAACATGACTCACACAAACAATTTCACAATCAAACAACAAGCCTATAGAATAATTAATATGAAGGACCAGATGAATTAATACATAAATATCACATCAAATTTTGATATGAATATTCATGAACCCTCTACGAATATACATGATCAAATCCTATTTCATCAAATATTTTCTTATTTTATCATAACGCAAAAATAAGTCGTTCCTACTCATGTACTTGAAACTAGTGCATATAAGTGACATGTGAATGGGACCAACTTTGAATTTTTTTCAATTTGTGATTGTATGGAATACAATTTGACATGGTTAGAATATAGGCATGCATTGATGGTATGGGAGGGTTTATGGTCTCTAACATGACTCTCACAAACAATTTGACAATCAAAATACAAGCCTATAGAATAATTAATGTGAATGGGGCCAATGTTGAATTTTTTCAATTTGTTCTTGTATAGACTGAAATTTGACATGCTATAGGAAACTGCACATGCATTGATGGTATGGGAGGGTTTACGAACTAAAAAATGACTCAAGAAAATAATTCAACAATAATATATTCTTTTTTTATTCTATCAAAACCCCAAAATAAGGTGTGCTTTCTCATGTACTTGACCCTTCTTATAAGTAACATGTGAATAGGGCCAATGTTGAAATTTTTTCAAATTGTGCTTGTATAGACTGAAATTTGACATGGTTAGACTAGACACATGCAATCACAGTATGGGAGGGTTTCCAAACTCAAAATTGACTCACACAAACAATTTTACAACCAAACAACAAGCCTATAGAATAAATAATGTGAAGGACTAGATGAATTAATACATAAATCTGACATCAAATTTTGATATGAATATTCCCAAGTCCTCTACGAAAATACAGGATCAAATCCTATTTCATCAAATATTTTTTTATTTGATCATAACCCAAAAATAATGTGTGCCTTCTCATGTACTTGAAACCGACGCATATGAGTGACATGTAAATGGGGACAATGTTGAAATTTTTCCATTTGTGCTTGTATGGACTGAATTTGACATGGTTACACTAGACGCATGCATTAACGATATGGGAGGGTTTCTAGACTCAAACATGACTCACACAAACAATTAGACAACCAAATACAAGCCTATAGACTAATTAATATGAATGGGGCCAATGTTTAAATTTTTTCAATTTGTGCTTGTATGGAATAAAATTTGACATGCTATAGGAAAACGCACATGCATTGACGATATGGGAGGGTTTCCAGACTCAAACATGACTCAAAAAGATAATTTGATAATCAAATATTCTTTGTTTATTCTATCAAAACCCAAAAATAAATTGTTCGTGCTCATGTACTTTACCCCTCTTATAAGTGACATGTCAATGGCCAATGTTGAAATTCTTTCAATTTGTGCTTGTATGGACTGAAATTTGACATGGTTAGAATAGACGCATGAAATGATGGTATGGGAGGGTTTCCAAACTCAAACATGACTCACACAAACAATTTGAAAATCAAACAACAAGCCTATAGAATAATTAATGTGAAGGACTAGATGAATTAATACATAAATCTGACATCAAATTTTGATATGAATATTGTTCAATCCTCTACAAATATATAGGATAAAATCCAATTTCATAAAATCTTTGGTTATTTGATCATAACCCAAAAATAAGGCATGCCTTCTCAGGTACTTGAAACCAACGAATATACGTGACATGTGAATGGGGCCAACATTGAAATTTTTTTACTTTGTGCTTGTATGGACTGAAATTTGACATGGTTAGACTAGACACATGCATTGACGGTATGGAAGGGTTTCCTAACTCAAACTTTAATTGCACAAACAATTTGACAATCAAAATACAAGCCTATAGAATAATTAATGTGAATGGGGACAATGTTGAAATATTTTCAATTTGTGCTTGTATGGACTGAAATTTGACATGATATAGGAAAACGCACATGCATTGACGATATCGAAGGGTTTCCGGACTAAAAAATGACTCAAACAAATAATTTGAAAATCAAATATTCTTTGGTTATTCTTTCAAAACCCAAAAATAAGGCACGCATGCTCATGTACATGACCCCGCTTATAAGTGACATGTGAATGGGGCCATTGTTGAATTGTTTTCAATTTGTTCTTGTATGGAATGAAATTTGACATGGTTAGACTAGACGCATGCAATTATGGTATGGGATGGTTTCTAGACTCAAACATGACTCACACAAACAATTTGACAATCAAACAACAATCCTATAGAATAATTAATGTGAAGGACTAGATGAATTAATACATAAATCTGACTTCAAATTTTGATATGAATAGTCTTGAATCCTTTACTAATATACAATATCAAATCCCATTTAATCAAATCTTTATTTATTTGGTCATAACCCAAAAATAAGGCACACCTATTCATGCACTTGATACCGACGCATATAAGTGACATGTGAATGGGGCCAACGTTGAAATGTTTTCAATTTGTGCTTGTATGGACTGAAATTTGACATGGTGAGACTAGACACATGCATTGATGGTATGGGAGGGTTTCCGGACTCAAACATGATTCGCACAAACAATTCGACAATCAAACAAAAATCCTATAGAATAATTAATGTGAATGGGGCCAATGTTGAAATTCTTTCAATTTGTGCTTGTATGGACTAAAATTTGGCATGGTTATACTAGATGCATGCATTGATGATATGGGATAGTTTTTTTTTTCATTCACATTGATTATATCATCATTGCATAATCATGTCATGCAATTTTTTTTTAGTTTTCTAACTATTTGGAATTATGTTATGCTCATTGTTTAGCTACATATTAGTGATATATTAATTTAATAATTTCATTAACACTTGTTTTCATAAATATTGGTTCTATTTCTTTGGTGGCTTTAATACACATACCTTTTTTATTTTATGTATTTTGTGCTATATTAGCACATGACGATAAAACTTTATTTGTTGTCCATCAATGTTATGGTTGATGTGTTTTGAGTTTTTCCTAGTTTTGAGGCTGCTTTGTCTACATCATAAGGTAAAATTTAATGGTTTTATTTTTGGGGATTTTATAGACTTTACAAACCCTAAGTGGATGTAAGGCACATTATATGCATTTTTAATAAGGGATTGGTCCATAGTAACATATAACTTACAATTAATTAATGCGAGTCGCCATTGTGTCTTTAAACACCAAATGAGATGGACCTTAAACAAAATGTCAATAAATGTCTCTTGGCATTCCTAAGGAGTGGAATACAAAAACAAGACACAATGATGGAAAGTTATGATTCAACATTTGGGATTTTTCTATCCACTTATTGGTTTAGAGATTTTGACGCGTGGAAATTTCCAAGATGCACTTGTAGAGGGATCAAATTGAAGAGATCAACATGAGTGTTAGTTTTGACATTGGTTATGGAGAAGATTGTAGTTAAGTAGAGGAGATATTCACTCTTGTAGCCTCTAGATCATTGGCACAAGTATAGAAGCTCAAATTGATCACTTTTTAATATGTTACTGTCCTAAGAATTAAAATAATTAAACAATCCATTTTGAGCTATAATTTTCCCACGCTGGGTTCTATGAGGTAATCTTTATTTGATTGTTTTTTTATTGTATTGAGTATTTTCATTTGTAATTTATAATCACTAATTTACGTCACACTATAAAACAAATTGTTTTGAATAAAATACATGAATAGACAAGAAAATAGCCCAATTAAGTTAAACAATTCAATAAACCTAACCCTTACTTAGCCTAACTAAACCTTAATTAACTGTGTACTATATTGTACCCCATGGGCACCATTGATGGTGTGTACTTAAATGTTGTTTAAGCTTGGAGAAAATTTGTATTTTGTTTTTAAAGCCTTTACCCCTCATATGTAACCTTTATGGACCAAATTCCCCAAATAGCGTAAGAATATAAATAAGAAATCCATGCCTTGAATATGATATAGAGTCAATGAACAAAAAGCCACTCTTTGACAATGAAATGATGTTGATTTCAAGGGAATATGATAGCAATTATGAATCTGTATACAATAATATAGGCCCTAAAGGTGCAATATTTTCCCCACACAGATAAAATGAACCCAATTTCAAGGTTAGGATGCAACATGGATGGTTCTTGTGGTCCAAGACATGGTTTTGGCCAAAAACTAGTGATTTATCTTATTAACAATCTTTTTTGGGGGAAATTTAAATACAAATATACATGATAAAGACACTCATATGAGTAAAGGAATTAGGTGACAACTAGTATGAAGGATAGTTCTAGAAGTTGAACAAGATATTTCAAAAATATTTTCCTTGAATTTGTTCCCATCATGAATGTGACACGAGACCTAATGAAATTAAAAAATTTCTCGCCCCATTTCTAAGGGTAAATAATTAGTGGGATACCATACAACATAAAATTGATCACTTGTAAAATTCATAGAGATGGTGTCGTTATGTTGGGCATGTAAGGGTATATATGTAGTGAACTCTAGGTGCTTTTAAGAATAAAGATGGATCAATAATATTTTAGTTAATAAGGGGGTGTTATACAATACCTTGACTTTGAAATGGTTTTTAATATTCAAAGAGGTCCCTTATAGAATTTAGATATAAGTTGTAAGGAATAATATAATGTTTTTAATGAATCCATTAGGTAGAGATTGGTGACAATAGTTATAAGAAAAATCCTTGATTTGAAGATGCACCATTTATGTAGGGAATTTCCTTATGAACGAACCATCTTGTCATGCTTAAGGGGGTATATCCATGATTACATCTTACTATCTTCACCAAAGATCTTACTATTTTGAGATATGGAAACCTAGAAAGGCATGCAAGGTTGTTTCTAGATCTACCAAAATGTTGCAAACTAGGATGAACATTCACCTTTTTAAAAAGAAATGATTTGAGATCAATGTTGGGGACTCTAATATAAAAGAATTTTTTCAACAACAATATCAGTATATTCCAACAATTGATGAAGGTGAAAACCCTTGTAATTTATATTTAATATAGTATTGGATTGATGTTGACCATCATCCATAAAGAATAACTCCCTTATCTCCTTTTTGATGTCATAACTATTTATTCATGGTCACATTTATGGAGGGGGGGAACCCTTCCAAACATATAGGTTTAATTGTAGGGTTGACCTATGTTTCCAAACATTAGAGTTGACCCATGCCATTTTGTTTTGTTGAGAAAGGCACATACTTATATTAATACACAGGCGCTAGTTCACCTAGGATGACATCTGAAATGGATTTTAAGGAGGAAGCATTCGAGAATTTTGTAAAAGGAAGAGAATGAATTTATGGAAGCTATAGAAAATTTCTAATGAAGTCTCAAAGGTCTCATTGGATACAACAATTTCAAGCTTGTGCCATATAACTATCCTTGTAATTTTTCAAGTATAATCCATTTGTGGAAGACAAATAAAGATGTTTAACAATGAACTCAATTTGACAACATACATTAACCTATGGATTGGAAATACAAAACCTTACAGATCAACTTGTATTTTTTAACAAGACCAACATTAACTTGGAAAATATTGTTAGTAGTATAATCCATCAATATCATTAGAAAACCTATATTATGATATTGATATAGGGGGTATATAACATGATCAAACAAAGATGTGAACTTGTTGGCACGGGGGCAGACCCAGGGTTCAACGCTACAACAATACACCAAAAAAAATATAACTATCGGCCCTTTTGGAAACACCTATGAAACAGATGAAGTCTCACCTGAGGTAGAGGCAGGGGTGGTTGCAAGACTCAGGTGTCTGCAACCTTAGATGGGACACAAATATGTGATTATAATACTTAATAGAGAACTTAGCACCGTTAGTTCATTGTTATTTACCCAATATCTACTTCACACGTAAAACAGAGCATCGCAGCATTCACCCAGATATAATGTATCTAAGCACTTAGCATCAATAAATGGATCATATCTGGTAGATTCAAGCACTAAGCACATTCACCTATATCAGATCTAACATCCAGATTCATCATAAGCACAAAGCATAAACAGATCTATCTATCTATATTAAAGAACTTAGAAATTAACACATAAACACATCATAACATCGCACAGAGCAGAATAACATAGTATTTACGTGGTTCACCCCCCCCCCTGGGGCTACGTCCACCAACTCTTCTTCTTTATTAGCTTCAATCAGTCATCTACATGCACAGAGCCACAAAATCCTTACTCTGCATAGGACAGGAGATATGCGTAGCTCACTAGATCCTCCTTCCTTGCGTTACAACACGAAGCCCTTCACAATCTCTTACAATGACTTGCACTTAGCTTTGCAAGTCTCACACAGCATGCACGAAACCTTACAATTCTTGATCACACAGGTCCAACTCTTAGCACTTAGCCAACTTGCACAACTACTCAAATACTTCTTACATTGCTTAGTCTTCTATTTATACATACAAAATAGGCCTAAACATGGGTAAACCCATGGGTCGACATCCCATACCCATTACATATTCCCAAATCCCAAAAAGGACCCAAAAAGGGCTTAAGATCTTGCAATATTTGATTCATCCTGTGCTCCGCCTTAGACAGGCTGTCGAAGTCCCAAAATAAGTCAAAATTGACCAAGGATCTCCCAAAACTTAGTCAAGGGCCAATAGGCCCCCAACACTCACCTGTGACTCGTCCCGAGTCACTCTGGTCTGACTAGCTCTACTTTGAAAGCCTCAATATTGGCTTGATATGCTTCGACTTGTTGTTGCACTACGGATTCCTATTTAGCCAACTCTTGGAGGACTGCATCATTGATAGGTCCCTCTAGACGATGTTCAGTTGTAGTGGCAACCTGCTCTATCTCTAGTCCTTGGCCTTATACCTCTATAAACAATTGATAGGCCTTGTCTTGTACGGGTTGGAGTTTTGGAGTTACCTCCATAACATTGCTCTGGATAGTATGGATCTATTGTTGTGCAGTGTGTTTCTCTTGGGAGCACTTCATTCTTTCCAGAGTTGATAGGGACTCCAGCTGCGCCTGTATATTTTTGGCTTGATACTTCACCTCTTGGAGTTGTGAATCCAGTGCCTTCAATTCTGTGTTCTCTATGAGTTGTTCATAGGTCTGGGCATTGTGATCAGTGAGTCTCTTACATTCCAGGGTAAGATCCTTTATCCTTTCAACTGTGCTCCAGGCGGTTGCTTCTCTTTGGTCTCTTACTTCTTGTGGGGTCTCAGGTACAATGCGTAGCTCCAAATCTATTATGCGTTGTTGTAGCTAGTGGATGTCCTCTGCGAGTTGGTTCACCTGCTGTGTAACTTGGTCTTCTCCCTTGATTTCTGACTGTCATAAAGCGAAGTTCTCTGTTGACCTCTTATTTTACTTCGATTTGCTCCACGAGAAACTGTTCCTTTTCTTGTTGTAGTTGTTCTTTTTCTTTATCAAACTTCACTTGGAGAGTAAGATTTTCTTGTTCTGAAGCACTGCATTGCTCTATGAGTACTCCTTGTACTTGTGTCAAAGCATGGGTGGCTTTCTATATTTCTTCTTTTGCTCATCGAAGGTGAGATTCGACTGTATCGGCTAGGCAGTGGAGTTGAGCTAGCTCATCTCCCAATTCTGGTTTTTTTGGCGCAGGGGATACTGTGTGGGTGGACTGTAGGGATTGTTGTACCCCTCAGAGTTCAGTCTCAATTCAATCATACATATCATGTTGCTTTGTGTCTTGTTTCTTTGTTATTTCTAGTGAAGCATCTTCCAAGGCTGCTATGAGGAAGTCGAAGTCATCGGAGGTGAGGACAGTATGCATCTTGGTCATGGTGGCCTTTGATTTATTTCGTGAGGAAGGTTTTGGAGGCAAAGATTTACTTTTCTTTAGGGGTTCAACCTCATCTCCTTTCTTTTGTTCGAATTATTTTTCATCTAAATCTTCGCCATCACCTCCTTGTTCTCGTGATATGGAAGCAATTTTCACGGATGCACTGTCTAATTCTTGGACTTCTTCAATCTTCTTTGTCCTTCTAGGTACGAGTGTATCCTACCCAATTTATGGGATATTGATGTTGGATATCTTCATAGGGTCTGCTGGAATAAGGAGGTTCTTCGACCAATCCTTGGTGATCTCCTCCAAGTCCTCCTCCGTCGGCTTATAGTAGGATTGAATTTATTGCTTGTGTTCGTCGGCGCACACTGTGATGTAAATAAAATGTCGATTTGCGTTGAACTTCATCAAATGCCTGAACCGGTGTAGAGTGTTCAGAGTCATTCGAGGCTCAGATTGTATGGCTATCTTCAGCTGATTATAGTAGGTGTGAAAAAAAAATTTGACTACCACTGTTTATTCATGTCGCTTGAATACCACAGTGTATTGAACTTTGCGACCAGTGGTTCAAATGGCTCGATGTCCGGGAAGGTCGTACCTTCCGGAATCTCCCAAGAAATGAAAGCTATAAGGATCAAGATCCAAATTAAATGAAATTCATATCCTTGATCTTGTGATTCTCTGTAGTCGAGTTCAAACTGGTTCACCAGGTACTTCACCTAGTTCATCTAAAGGCCTTATGCACACTTCCCTATGAGGTCGACTAAAAAACCGGTGACTTGGGTAGGTCGGTTCTTTCGTACTAACTTCCCTACAATTAACTCACAAGAGAGGTGCACTGCACCACTCTGGATAGAAGCTACCTTGTAGCCTCACGTTCCCTTCTCGACATCGCCATAAGTGTCCTTGATCTTCTATGATAGAGCGTGATCCATGGTTTTTCCGGGGTAAAACTCTTGTGGATCTGGTCCTTGCATACTCAACCCTGTGATCTGATTGATCAATGTCAGATCAATTGTTATACAATGGTTTAGCCACAAATATCCACCATGGTAACAAGAAAATAACATCTTGACACAGGCATTCACCTCCTGGTGTCTTCTGAAGTGGGGAATCTTCATGACGTTCAACAAGGCAGACTACACGAGGTTCATAGTCCACAATTGGGGGATGATATTTGAATTCTTCCCCTTAGCTCTGGTTAGGTACTTATGTGGGGTGAGCATGTTATAGACTTTGTGATCTCCAAGGTTGAAGTCACTAAACTTCAATGCTGCAATCTTATCTTAGTCTGCTTGAACTGCGTGTCTCCCTTTCGGGAGGTACACCATAGCCAAGGTGTATTCAAAATATCTAGGTACATTGTCTCGATTTATTTCTCCACTGAGAGGTGGCATATAGGCGGGTAATATGGTCGATATCAATTTGGCACTCACTCGATTATCCCTGTGCTTGGTTCTCTTTTCATCTGATGGCTGAGATGGTTAAGATCCGCAAGTGGTGGATGGAGAGGTTGGTAGTCCTCTCGTCGACAATGCTTGCACACCTATAGACATCGACATGACTCTTTCGGTCATGAGGTCGATCAGAACTTCTTTAGCAGATTTCTCTCGAGTTCGGGGAGTAACTGAGATACTGCAATAGAATAGACAATAAGAGTGTGATGATCATTGTATAAAATAAATTTAGTCTTCGGGCTTAAACTCTCAGTTGGCAAAAGTGTTCTCAGTGCATGGCATGATGGGATAAGTAGGTAACTCGACAACAAGTCACTTGCAACGGGTATGAAGCCTTCATTAACTCTGTTCTGTCCATTATGGCATGGTCCCAACACTTGAATGGCAAGTTGTCTATCCATAAATGTCTTTCTACCCATTCAGAGTGTTGGTCTAACGGTTATAATGTCCCCAACAACTATATTTCTTTGCCATGGTGAAGTGCCATGTGTCGTTGTTCTGATATCCTGACGAAGCTCCAATTTTGCAAATTTTCCTTCGGTGAGGTTTCCTCTGGAACCTTCTACAACATGTTGATCTTAGCTCTCTTATTACTTAGCTTTCTAGCCTTCTTCCCAGTGAGATTCTTCTCGGTATGCCTTTTTCCTTTATGATTCTTACCTTCTTTTGGCATAGTCACTTCGCGTTGTTGAGATTATTTCCTAAGATTCGAGGGTGATCCTTCTTCTTTAGCTAGAATAGGTACTTCAATATTCTATGGGTCTTCTAGTGCTCTTGCAACTTCAACATCTGGGTCTCTAGTGTTAAATGGCTTTGATTTGTTCTTTTGTTCTTCAATCAAGTGTGCAATCCTTCTAGTCATGAATTCTTTTAACGCTTGCTTCTTCTATTCTAAAACTTCTTCTTCTTATTTCCTTCTGGCGTGATCTCTTTCAATCCAAGGTTTTCCTAATATCATTGTAAATGGGGCACTGTTCTCAATAAATTTAATAATCTCAAAATATTCCTCTGTCAAAGTTCCATTGGCATTCATAGGTATTCGATTGATCTTTCCACATAGGTTTATCAGCTTTCCTTTAAACAGTCATATTCCTCCTAATGAAGGAATCATAGTAGGCTTCCCTATAGCTTCCCAAGTTCTCTCTGTCATGATATTCACCTATGTTTCCTCATCTAGAACACAGTCAATGTCGAAGTCTCCTATTCTCACTTCAAGGTATTCTTTTTCTTTGAAGATATCTGATAATCTGACATGTCGGTGGTCATTGAGGGTTTCTTTCATCTCTAGCAGTACTTTTTCTGATTCTTTCTAGGATTCTGTCATAATCTTTGTTTCTGGATCTGTCCTAGGGTTTTCTTGGTTCATGCTCATTTCTTCAAGCTTAGCAATCATTCTAGGACAATCCAATACTTCATGGTCCATAGCTTTACAACAAAGACAACTAGGTCTTCTCACAGGGAATTCCTTAGCAAGATGTCCTAGTCTTCTGCAATTGTAACAAAGGATTAATCCTCTCTTTATTTTAAATGATCCCCAGCCTTTCCTGAACTATGCGCTAGGATCATGGTAGCTAACCTACAAAAAATTCTTTCTAGGATCCTGCATACACTTATTAGTCCAAACATTCTTTCTATGCATAGGTATAACATATTTTTCACTATTCTTATCAGATCTACTCATATCAAATATTCTTTCATCGATTAATACCCTAGTTTTCAATATAGGATAGAATCTATCAAACAATCCTAGATCCATGATTTCGAAACAAAATTTTCCACTTATCTTACTTCTACAAAGCACAAATCTTTCAGATCTAGAACTTTTCAATATTCTTACCTTTATCATAGCACAAAGCTTTCATATGTTACCTCTTTTAATCAAAAAGTCTCACTTTTTCCTTTCTTGGAGCACAAAGCTTTCAGATCTTGCCTCTTTTCTTCAGATCGTACTTCTTTTCTTTAGCACAGAGCTTGCCAAACAAGTAGAGTATTATGCACTAGAGCAACAAATCTATGCACAGAGATTTCACAATTTCAGGTCGGATCTTTGCACAGAGATTCTTCTTCCTCAGTTCCCAACAATCACAATTTCAGGTCCTGGCAACGGAACCATTTGTTGGCACAGGGGCATACACAGGGTTCAATGCTACAACAACGCAGCAACAAAACCCTAACTACCAGCCCTTTCGGCAACACCTGCGAAGTAGATGAAGTCTCACCCGAGGTAGAGGCAGAGGTGGTTGCATGACTCATGTGTCAGCAACCTTAGCTGGCACACAGATCTGTGATTATAATACTTAATAGATCACTTAGCACCATTAGTTCATTGTTATTTACCTAATATCTACTTCGCAGATAAAACAGAGCAACGCAGCATTCACCCAGATCTAATGTATCTAAGCACTTAGCATCAATAAATGGATCATATCTGGTAGATTCAGGCACTAAGCACATTCACCTATATCAGATCTAATATCCAAATCCATCATAAGCACAAAGAATAAACAGATCTATCTATCTATATCAAATCACTTAGAAATTAACACATAAACACATCAGAACATCACACATAGCATAATAACACAGTATTTACGTGGTTCACCCCCACCTTGGGGCTATGTCCACCAACTCTTCTTCTTTATTAGATTCAATTAGTCATGTACATGCACAGAGCCACAAAATCCTTTCTTTGCATAGGACAGGAGATCTACACAGCTTGCTAGATCCTCCTTCCTTGTGTTACAGCACGAAGCCCTTCACAGTCTCTTACAATGACTTGCACTTATCTCTGTCTCACAAAGTATGCATGAAGCCTTACAATTCTTAATCACACAGATCCAACTCTTAGCACTTAGCCAACTTGCACAACTACTCAACTACTTCTTACATTGCTTAGTATTCTATTTATACATACAAAATAGTCCTAAACATGGGTAAACCCATGGGCCGACATCCCATACCCATTACATATTCCCAAATCCCAAAAAGGACCCAAAAGGGGGTCGAGATCCCGTGATCTCTTCTTCGTCTTGTGCTTCGTCTTCGACAGGCTGTCGAAGTCCCAAAATAGGTCAAACTTGACCAAGGATCTCCCAAAACTTGGTCAAGGGCCAACAACACTTGCCAAAAAGGTATCCCATAGATGATGTGTTCTAGCATGGATGGATTTTAATTAGGGTAGAATTTGAAAGAAAATGTAAGATCTCTACACATTAATTGAGGATTGACCAAATTTCCTTAGGTTCCTTTTTTTTATTTGGAATAGGGTTAGAAAGTAGTCTTCCCTTCATCTATTGTACTATTGAATCCCAAGTGGAATATACATTATTCCTTGACATGGTTAAATAAACACATTTGGAGGGGAAATTTTTCATAAGAGTAACTCAAGGAGTGAGGAAAACAATAATTTGCAAAACAAAAGAGACACCCACACTTAAATTATGGATGTAGGGAAAAGACTTAGTTATTTGGAGGTGGTTGTTTACCATTTCTAGAGGACATCCCATGGAACATGATCAATATGCATAGTAAACCAAGCCTAGAAGGATGAGAACCCCCTTGTTTTGGGGAATTATACTTGGTTTTTATTCTATAAATAATGTGGATCTATGAGATGATTGTTGGACAGATGGTTGTCATTGATGTCAACCCTTAAAGCGTTCAATATACCCTAGAGTTGTGGTCAGGATTGATGGTGAGCTAACTGTCATTTATGCCAATAAGAGTGCTTGATGCAACCAATCTCTAACTAAGATTTTTTCTATAACTATTGTCACCAATATTTACCTAATGGACTCATCAAAAGAATTATATTATTCCTTACAACTTATATATACATGCTATAAGGGACCTTTTTGAATCTTAAAAACCATGTCAAATTTAAGGTCTTGTACAACACCCCATTATTAACTAAAATATTATTGAGCCATCTCGACTCTTAAAACCACCTAGAGTTCACTACATAAATACCCTTACATGCCCAATAGAATGACACTATCTCTATGAATTTTACCTAGAGTTGTATAATGTTGTATTATATAATATAAATTTTATATTATATATAATTTATAACATATATATCCAAAAGCTTAAGAAAACCTCTCCATTGTTAACTCTCGCGTCGACCTCACCTCACTGATCGACCTCTACATTGATACCCTACCTCATCATTCGATCTATTCATCGAAACCCTACCTCACCTCACCATATTCTATCCAGAGAAGAGTCAAAGATGTGACATTGGATATAGAGGAGAGTCGGAGCTACGACATTGGAGACAAAGGAGCCCGAGCTCGAGCGATAGAGGATCCCTAGTTCGAGAAATGCCACCAAAATTGTCTGTAAGTACATGAATTCTCGATCGTTAGATCTATACATGAACGCTTGATTTCTTCAACAGATCCTCCCACCTCAACATGAATGCTTGAGCCCTAATTCTGTACATCAGATCCTCCCTGTGTGAATATCCAAGCAATGTGTTTTCAACAAGTGGCTATTGGAAATCTAGAATAATATCTATACATAGTCATACAGTAAGAGATACTAAGTAAGTCGATTGGGCGAATGGACAGTGAGTGATACCCCTCCTCAACAAGGCTAAACAATCTCAATTGGGACTTACTAGCTTGCTTTCTTTTTTGCATGAATGAGTTGAACTTATTTTTCCAACATGAGAGGTTCATAGAGTTTCAAGTTACTCACATGATCACATTATGAATACCAAGATGGGAAGACAAATCTCACTAATAATAATTATCATTAAATTTCTATATGATAGTATATGGACCGTCCCGAAGAGCCTCCAACTTATGATGAAATTGTCCTTTAAAACATTGCTAATATAATTGCAAACAAACACAATCCATAACCTGGAAGTGCATGGGAACTCAATGGTGATCTTGAAAATCCTTGTAAAGTGCTTCAAATGATTGGATTGTTGTTGTTAACTACTCATGAATTTGGTCCAACTTATGTGCAAAAGAGGAGGTCCTACATTTCTCCTTTAGCTGGTGGGAAGAGAAGGGAGGCTGGGGAGTGATAGCTAATTCATATGTGGCAAGAGTTTGATACCCATAACATGTCTTAAATGGTGGAAAAAATAGAATTATTGATAGAGTGATTTTATCTATGTTGTAGGAAATGAAAGTATGTATCCATTTTTTATTGTGAGTATAATGCATGTAGATGGGTATGAACGAGACAATTTTCCACTTCAATTTGGCCATCGGTTTGAGGGGTGAAAAGTAATAGAGAAATCAAGTTGTAGGCATAATAATTTCCACAACATTTTCTTTAATGTCATTAGAAAATTTGAATTGCAATAAGAAATGATATTAAGAGGTAAGACAAATTGAGACCAAACATGCCTAAAAAATAAATATGCAATTTGAGTGGTTGACGTAGTCTTTTTGAAAGGAATAAAAGGGTCATATTCAAAAAATGATTGAATACAACATAGATGTAATCATGCTTGTGAGAGGTCATATGAAACCTATTCAGAAAATTTATATACAATGATTCCAAATGATGGGAGGGAATAGGTAAAGGATTGTATAGCCCTTGTTTATGGTGGCCATGCTTGCTAGCGTTGCAAAGGGAACAATCATAAATGAATAATTTGACTTGATGCTACACAGTTAGGTAGAAGAAGTGACACTATAGGTGTTGGAGACACTTCATGGTACCAAAGTGTCTACCATAAGAAGAGGCATGAGATTATTGAAGGAGGAAAAATCAATCAAGTGTATTGGGAACACATCATTAGTTGAAGGAAGGGCATCTGGTTGATCTTTGTAGCTATTGAATAGCTGACCAAATGGGGACAAAAAAATGATTTAAAGAACAAAGAAGTTTCCATGCATCATAGGCTACATAATGAACTGCCAAATTATCAAGCATTGACATAAGGAGGAACTTTTGTGTATTAACCACTTTGTTGGGACTACCCTTTTTATAGAAAATGACCAAGTGAAGCTATTGGAATTAGGAGGTCCATTTTCTATGACCACCTTCACCTGTATATTATATTGGGAATTGATAAATATGAAAGGATGATTATCAATGTGAAAAATAGTCTCCTTACGCAAAAGATAGTGATGGAACTATTTCAAGGCCTACACCAACACATCGAATCCCTTGTCATAGTGCTATAATTAATTTTGACATATGAAAATGTATTAGAATGATATGAAATGGAATGACCTTGATGTTTAAGTACAACACCAATGACATAATGAGAAGCGTCTATCTCAACTTTCCAGGGTTGATTTAAATAAGGTAAATCCAAAGTTGGATTTGTAGCATAAGTTCATGTGTAGCCTTTGAAAGATCTCATCAACAACTATGTTCCATGTGAAAACCCATTGATTGGATAATTGATGCAAGGGGTGTGAAATGTGGGAGAATTTGGTGATGAAACATTGATAAAAATTAAGACCACCTAGAAAAATCTTTAAATTGTTTACCATGGCAGGGGTGGACCATGTGGCCAACACTTTCACTTTGGCTATATTATCATGGATACCTTCTTTATCAATGAGAAACCAAAGGTATCTCAGGGAGGTATAGTCAAAATAATATATATTCCTTTTGACCTATAACTTATGCTTATGCAATAATTCTAGCATTGGATGAACAAGATGCAAGTATTCAACCCATGTGCAGCTAAAAATAAGAATAGCATCTAGATATATGACTACCAAACATCCCAGGTTTGGCCAAAAGATATCATTAAGAAGTATTTGATGTACTAGGGTTGTTTATGAGGCCAAAAGGAATCACCAATGTCTCAAACCAACCCAAATTTAATTGTATATGAGATGATATGATGATCATATCTCCATGATTCATGTTTCTCAAAACCATAGGATCCTTGAATCCTTTTACAAGGTCCACTACCTTCAAATTATTAAGTACATAAAATCAAAATTTGAATGGAAATGAGAAATAAATATTTCGATGCTTGGGATGATAGTGCAATTCATCTACATTGAACATTTTTCTAACATATTCTAAGGTAAATATTCTTAGGGTTAGATAGAGAGGTAATATGAAAGGCTTGACTTCCACTCCATAAATCATAATCATTTTTAATATTTGTACATAATCCAATCACCCACTTTAAAATTTCTCATCCATTTGTAAGATGTTCATTTTTCCCACAAGAATTCAAGGATTGTGTTCACCTCTAATGGCACCAGGCTGAAGGGGAAAGAAGAACGATCATGGGAAAGAAAGCATGCAGAAAACTGAAGTAACATATGAAAAAAGAACAGCACGCGTGCATGCAAGAAAGCGTGCACAAAGGAAAGCAATAGCTGGAGGAGGAACAACATGCGTATGGGAGAAAGACCTAACATAAGAAGGGTTAGGGTTTTGGTAATATTCTGTAAAAGGGTGAAGAGCCCAAAATGTATAAATATAGATACGAAATTATCATATAGGATTGGTCATTAGTAGTTGTTAGTATTTATTTAATGTTTTTAGTTGTATGAACCTATTTTGTAACATTTTGTGCAAAGGAGATAAGAGAGAAGGTAGATCTAAGGATTAGACTACCGATTATGGAGCCTGGTGTGATCTAGTTCACCTCACATAGATCTTACCCAATTTTGTGGAGAATTGTAAGCGTGAGGCACCGGAACCGCATAACTATCATAATACAAGAGCCAAGAGCCAAATATTTTTGGATGTATTCCAGGAGGGGGTGAACCACGGTAGTCCTCGTGTAATGTGTTAAATGTATGCATGTTTCTTCTTTCTTTCAGCAATTAAGAGTTAATCTTGATGAATGAGTTAACACATTTTCATGAATCTGTTTATACTTTGCTTAAATTAAACTATGGGATATACGTATGCAAATCCAAGGAATAAGTAGCTTCCCTTACATCTCACGGTATCTGACCTTAACCAAGAAACCCCTATCCCCTACTATGTCCTAGGCTATAAACACCTGATTCTTACAGCCACCCATTTAAATTTATCTCGGGTGAGACTGCGCAGCGCTTTCTGAGTGTCGTGTTGCCTTCTGATTTACCAGGAGGGCCGATAGTTTTAGAGGCTTTTATGGAACCATGAATGACATGAACCCTGGGTCAATAATTCAGATAACCTGAAAAGGGAATTGATAACCAACAAATGGTTCCATTGTCGTGTTAAGAGGAACAAGAAAGGACTAAGTATATGAGATGGAATGAATAAGAACTGAAGGAGCGGAAAAAAAGAGCAATGATTTGTTAGAAGGGGATGTTGAGACCTTGGAACCCCACAAGAGAAGAAATTGAGGGCTGGTTGAGAATTAAAGAGCTAGAGTTTGCACAGAAAGACAATAGAAACCCTAGGATCACACCACATAAATACCTGGATAAATACGTATTTACGGGTTTACACAAAGTCTTTTTCTTTGATTTTATGCATCTACTATAGGAGTGGATCTTAAGGTTAAAGGATAACCATGTGACGAACCAGATTCGAAAACTAGATTGGACTCCAATATAGATCCAGCAATTATAGTAGGTAAACAAAAAATTCACCCGCGCAGTCGACTTTTGGATTGACAGTATTGTGGTAGGATTTATCACAGAATTTGCGGTAGACACAGCAAAGTCATACAGCACAGTAGAGAAAGAGTTCCTACAAGGACCCAGAGGAAGGTACATCCGATCACTATACACTTCTATCAAGATACTTTTATATAAAAAAGTTGTAATGACAATGGAATCAGACATCTATACTTCCCTGCACGCATGGGGGAAGGGGGGAAGCATTGACAGAGAGAGGAGGAATGGAAGGAGGGAAGGATACAGAGAAGAAGGAGGAGGAACCGTTGGACCCGATCTTGATGGATGACAACCAACTCAAGTGGATCATAGAGTTATCAGGAACGACGCGTAGCGGAGCACCCTACCAAAATAATGTGAATACCAATAAGAGAGACATAGCCGAGAGGGAGGGATTGGCCAGCGATGAGGAAGAGGTAGAGGATCTCTGGGTTGTGGAGCAGATTGAGGAAATCCTGCGTGTCGCATATGAGAGTAAAAAAAGAGGCCCAAGAATAGGAGGAGAAGACAGCCATCCCTTCAATGTTAATGTCAGTGTGGAACCCATAAACCCATGTGCGACCAATACACAAAAGAGAACACCACTGTTTAGACAACCAAAGTTTAGAGGAAGTCTGACAGTAGGAAGTACATCTACACAAGTAGAAACAATTGGAGGAGCCAGTCCAGACAACCTTAGTCAAGTATCTACACCGCGCAGAGGAGGGAGTAGCCCAGTATTTGGAATGATAGGACACGATCCTACTATTAGATTACCAGAGTTTTGAGGAGAAGCAGCAGAAGACCCTGAGAATCATCTATTCATTTACACAAAGATCTGGGAAGCAAAGAAGATCACTAATGAAGACACCAAACTCGCGCAGCTAGCAATCACGCTAAGGGACCACGCACTAGATTGGTACATGAGTCTAGACAGGAATAGTGTTCCCGGAACAATAAGGACACTGGACGACATTAAGAAACTATTGATCAATGAGTTCCATAAGCCGAGCTCAGAGGATCAATACATGAATGAGATGATTGAAATAAGACAGAAACTAGGAGAATCGGTATGGGAGATTGATCAAAGGTTCAAGCGATTAAAAGGAAAGTTAAAATACCTTATGACTGATATGCAGCATTGACACCTGTTTGTCAACTCACCACTCCCACACTTAAAATATCCATTACGACAACAAAATTTTCAGATGCAGGCAAAGACTCTACAGGTAGCCTTGCAATTGGAAGAGAATCAGTACCAACAGACGGACCTGGTTATCGAAGAATTGAAGGAGGATCTGAAAAACTTAACATTTCACTTGAACCAGAATAAGAACAAGGACAAATGAGAAGTCGTTTGGTGCACTACCTGTAGGACGGAAGGAGACCATAAGAATGAATTCCCAACATTCGCACAGTATATGGCGACGGGGATTCCAAACCCACTACCACAGGGAGGATTATGGTGTGAAATATGCAAGAAATTGGGTCACGACCCTTACCACTGCACAATGATGTAAAAATACCAAACAGTCCCAAAGAACTCATATTGCACCTTTTGCAAGTCATTCAGTCATGACGACAAATATTGCAAAACTATGGAGCTGATGCGAGAAAGAACATCATACGCATACAGGGTACAGGCAGAAATGATGACTGGGCCGGCAGCACCATAGTTCAATCAATCCCCAACACCATACAACACTGCGCAACAGTAATATCATACGACGCCACAACCTTACAATAACGCGCAACCGTAGTACAACCCAACACAGCCCCAGTACAATACCGTGCAGTATAATCAGGGACCACAGTACAACCCACCACGAGGTGATCGCGCAGCTTATAGAGGAGCAGGACAAGCTAGAGGAGCTTTTGGACGGGGTAGAGGACCCGTTACATGTCACAATTGCCAGCAACCATGACATTATGCATGGGAGTGTCCACTACCACCAATGACTTTTATGTATTGTCGCGCATCAGACCATGATACGGAGGAATGTTCGACATTACTTGCAAATATCCGGGAAAAAACAAATCAAAATAACTAGAATGTTCAGTGGATTTCAGCCGAAGCAAGGGATGACGGATGAAACATCAATATAGTCACTCGAGGAGGAACAAAAACAGGAAATGACGTAGTTCAACAAGAACCAGGGCAGAACCAATGGGTAAAGAAGAACACTGACCCCAAGAAGCAATTCGACGCGCATAAGGAGAAGGAGATCTTTACATAAGCCCGACAAGAATTCTAGAAGGAGAACATTGCACCGACTGCATAGCAGAGCAAGGAAGCTCTGGAATACAAAATTCCACCATCACTAGACCATACCAATAGAATACAACATGAGGAACAAGTAAGTACGATCAAATAATTTTTGCAATCATGCATCAAAATTTGAAGTGATCCTTCATCTGTCAAAATATTGCAAAACATCCTAGAAAAATGTAGCGGCGAGACGAAACAAAAGCCAGAATTGAAAACTGTCAACCACCTACACACAAGAAGAAGAGAAAGTAGGGAATTTAGATTAAATGATAACATTGGGGATTTCAATATGGGAGATATTATACTAGATATAGGATCCGAAATGAATGTACTACCAAAAGCTACATGGAAATGCATGGGAGAACCTACACTAGGATACTCAACTATTCAATTAAAGCTAGCAAATCAACATAGATTCCTACTAATATGCAGACTGAAAGGAGTGACGGTAGATATAGATGGTGTGTGCACTAAGGAATACTTTAAAGTCATCAAAATAGTAGACGACACAACACCTTACCCGGTGCTACTTGGTCTGGATTGGGCGTTCGACAACCAGGCCATAATTAACTTAAAAACTAGAAAAATTACATTTGATTCGGGGGACTATAGGATCATAGCCCCTCTCGACCCATCATAAGGAAAGAGGTTCGTAGAACCCACTTTTCTGGATTTAGAAGAGATCAGTCAGTTGTACAGAACAACTGCGCACGATGCGGATTATATAAACCCAACTGCAGATGGGGTACTCAGTTGGCGGAGCATTACCTCATGCACAACATACTCAAACACCGAGTTAGAAAACTGGTAACAAAGACTACACGAAGTATCCACGAGAAGGTGTGCTAGAATAGACCACGTAGTAAGGTGGATTGGCACAAAAATCAGAGAACCGCCCAATTTTCATGGGCTAAATGATTTGGAAACTTTCTTGACACAATATGAAGACAAAGTATTAGAAAACCAAATATTCCTAGCACTGGATTTATCATTAAAGGCTACACCCACAAGATGGTGGGGTGCACACAAAGAAACTATCATAGATTGGTACCAATGTAAGCGATTACTGCACATAAGGTTCGGTGTAGAACAGACAGGTAACAAACAATAGAAATATGACGGACTAGGCACACCAGCAGAACACTTAGAGGCATGTAAAACGCTATGGAAAATGACACCACTGGAGGAATGGTCTCACCACTTCATTCATACTTTAGAGGGCATACCAGTGAATTAGTATATGGACCAGGAAATGTGTAAGGAAACCAAGGCATGTCCGACACTCCAACAGAAATTTACAATCACTTTCTCATTCGAGCATGAGAACCCCAACATGGACGCGACCCTGAAACGGATCAGGAACATCATATTCATTGAAGAACCAGAAGTAGAAGCTATCACAGAGGTATAACAGCGAAATAAGAAAACAGTCAAGGATCTACTATCATGCTACCACGTACAGAAGGAAGCTCTGGATGAAGATGATCTACACGATATTCAAATCGAAGAAGTCGAAGGCGAGAAAGATGTGGAAGGACCATCCTTAGAGTTAGAGGTCATCTCTGCGCCAATCAATATAAATAAGGTTAACATAGGGATCACCAAGCAGCCCAAAATGGTCAACATTGGAGATTATTGGGATGAACAGACACTAGAAAGTATCACAGAATTGTTGCGTGAATACAAAGACCTTTTTCCCACAACCTTTACAGAGATGAAAGGCATAGCCAAAGAATTAGGAGAAATGAAGATACCACTCAGACCTGATGCGAGACCCATTAAACAACGACCATATAGATTGAATCCCATATATAAACAGAAATTTAAAGATGAGATCGATAGGATGCTCAAGGCCGACATCATCGAACCAGTTGAAGAATCAGAATGGATAAGCCCGATGGTAGTACATGACAAGAAATAGGTAAGAGGGATCAGGATATGCGTCGACTTGAGGAATTTGAACGATGCATGCCTACATGACCCATTCCCCACACCGTTCATGGATGAAGTACTCGAGAACATAGGAGGCGACGAAGCCTACTCATTCACCAATGGATTCTCAGGATATCATCAAATTAATATAGCACAGGAGGATAGACACAAGACCACATTCACGATAGAATGGGGATCTTATCAATATACATTCATGTCGTTCGGACTGAAGAATGCACCTGTGATATTTTCTAGAGTGGTCATCAAATCATTTAAGGAATTCATCCATCAATTCCTCGAAGTATACCTGGATGATTGGACAATGTATAGATTACTAAAAGACCATGTGGAAGTTTTATGACTGATGTTAGAACGATGCAAACAGTGCCAGATATCACTGAATATCAAGAAATGCATATTTGGAACACCATTTGGGATACTGTTGGGACACATAGTATGAAAACAGGGTTTGCTATTGGATCCGACCAAAATTGCAATCATTGTTAATCTACCAGTGCCAAAAACAATCCACCAACTAAGAGCAACGTTAGGACATATAGTATATTACAGCAAATTCATCAAAGGCTACGCACAGATTACAGCACCAATGGAAAAACTGTTAAGAAAGGATACAAAGTATCAATGGAACGACGAGTGCCAACATAGTCTGGATACCCTAAAGGACAAGACGGTCACCACACCAATATTGGTATTTCCAGACTAGGAGAAGACATTCCATGTACATGTATATGCATCAGCGATAGCACTTGGAGCTATCTTGGTGCAACCAGGAGCAGGAGACTTGGATCACCCGATAGCGTTCGCAAGCAGAAAGTTATTAGATTCAGAACATAATTATAACATGACAGAGAGAGAAGAACTAGATATGGTTTATGCACTACAGAAATACAGACATTACCTATTGGGAAAACACTTTAAGATGTTTACAGATCACTCAGCCCTAAAATACCTAGTCAACAAGCTAGTGTTGGTGGGGAGAATCTGTCGATGGTTATTTCTATTTCAAGAATTTGACTTTAAGGTAATAGTTAAACTAGGAAAACTAAACGCAAGACCTGACCACCTATCGAGGGTCACAAATGGAGAGGAACCAACGAATTTAGAAGACAACTTTCGAGATGCATAGTTGTTCTCAGTACAGATTGCTGACGATTAATTCGTAGAGATCATCCAGTACTTGAGCACAAGTACTACGCCATAAGAATATACCACTATGCAGATGAAGAACTTGGTAGTCTGCACATCTGACTATCAATTGATCATAGAACATCAATACAATATGGGGCAGATAGCATCTTACGAAGATACGTACTAGACCATGAATGACAAAGAATTTTAGCAGAAGCCCATGAGGGAATAGAAGGAGGGAATTATGCAGGAAAAGATACCACACATAAGGTACTACGCATAGGATTATGGTGGCCAATGTGCCACAGAGACTCAAAAGAATACTGTCAGCAATGTGATGTCTGTCAAAGGGTAGGCAAACCCAACAGAAGGGACGAGATGCCACTACGACCACAAGTGACACTTCAGGCATTAAACAAATGGGCGATAGACTTCGTGGGACCCATTAACCCACCATCCAAAATAACGGGGGTGAGATATATTATCACCGCAACAAAATACCTAACAAGATGGGCAGAAGCTGCACCAATAAAATATTGCAGTGCAGAGACAACTGCACAATTTCTATTTGAATAGGTAATTACTAGATTTGGGTGCCCAAGAATTTTGATGAGCGACCAAGGAACTCACTTCATAAACAGCACCATCCGAGCGATGCTGGAAGATTTTTAAGTTCATCACCAAAAAATCACACCGTATCATCCACAGGCAAATGGCACGGTAGAATCCTTCAACAAAATTCTAGAAAATGCCTTGACAAAGATATGCAATGTCAACAGGGATGATTGGGATCTCAAGGTACCAGAAGTACTATGAGTGTATAGAACCACATGCAAAAAGTTGACTGACCACACACCATTCAAACTAGTCTATGGTCAAGAACCGGTATTGCCCTTAGAATTTTTAATACCCAAGCTACGTGTAGCAGCTATTACACAAATGAAAGAACAAAGCACAGTACAGGAAAGACTAAATCAGCTACTGTCAATGGAGGAAGACCGAATCTTGGCAGGATTCCACCAACAAGTACATAAAGAAAGAGACAAATCTTGTCATGACCACCACATCAAGAGGAAGACATTCAATGAAGGAGATCTAGTATTACTCTATGACAGTAAATCGTTGCAGCACCCAGGAAAGATGAGAATGCATTAGCTAGGACCATACGAGGTAAAAGTTTTCATGGACAGAGGATTTGTACAGTTAAGATATCTAGCGGGCGTAGTCCTTAGAGGAATGATCAATGGGAGCCAGCTAAAGTTGTACAAGGACAGTCGACCACCCACCGCACAGTAAAAAATAAAAAAACAATAAAAAACAACACATATCATGATGGAAAAGCCGCATATGAAACATGAACCCAACAAGGGAAAATATAATGAACATATAGAAAAAGGAAACAAGCGGGAAAAGGAAATCCGGCAAAAGTAGGCTGACAGGGCAACAAGAAGAAGAATTAAAGCAAGGCAAGGATGAATGGGATGCCACATTAAACATGGCAACTGGAGACGGTAGAGCAAGCATAATGGAAAGTAAAAAACCATTGCGGATGAATTGAACCTATAGTTATGGTGCATTAATCGCATGATGGAGGAAGCATCCTCGACAAGATTCATGACAAGCCCATACAACACACGAGCACATAAGAAGTTAGTCTATTCACGAAAGGAGAACGGAAAAAGAGAAACAGCAGGAAAAACGAACAGAGTGAAACCACAGAGTTCATCAAAGCCATTTGAACTCAGAAAACATTTGACAGACACCATTATGGCACCAACGAAGCTCGCAGAACTAGGCCAGACAGCCAGATCAACCAGGGCTCAGATGAGGTCGCAAGGACCACTGGAAGAAAGCGAACAGCAGCCACCAGAAATGATCGATATTGACAAAATCTCGTCGCCAGAGGAAATTCCAGTAGATTCCACACCCATACTAGAGGAGGTTCCACAACCACAAATAGCGGCCATGGAACAGGATACACCAACAGTAGTGCATGAGCCTCAGAACAAAGAAGAAGAAACCCACTAGGAAATACCACCAAAAAACATCGAAGCAGTCGTAGGAGCTAACAGAAGTGCACAAAACCTGGAAACAAAAGTGAAACCATATGTCCCACAAATACCCATTACATATTTTCTTTCAGCCGAGACGACGGGTGAAATGGCCATGGCTTGGGAAGAATGGATGGAAAAGGAGCAACCAAAAGCTGTTGGAACCTCAAGCCAACCATTGCGGAAAGAGGACCAAATTCAGATACCGAGCTCACCTCGAAAGAAACCGGCTGCAGAGATTGTGCTATCTCGCATACTAGAGGGAGTATGGGTGGACCCACAACTATTAGGTCACATCGGAAAGCTCAAGTATTTCGACCACAATGTAGCATATGAAACCAAATATCTAGATCTTGCACCACAGGTCTTTATGTAGAAAATAGTCGTGAACCAACTCGGAGAAACCATCACTCAGCCACACCAGTGGGCCACTGGAATGGACAGAACAGGAATTCTAGGGTTATTGAAGATACCACACTTTGGCAGAGGCCAATATGAGACGGCATGCATCAAGAAACTATTAGCAATTACGCATGGAGGGGATATATGGCTGGACAAACTCCTCCCCATAATTTTTGAACTTATCATGTAGATAACAGGCCTACCCACCGGGGGTATGGATCCTGCGCTGATTATGGACGATAATTCCAAGGAAAAAACATTATCAGAAGATATGAATAAGAAATATGGTATCAACAGGGGAACAAGAGGAATTATAATTAAACAGATCAACAATGTCACAACACAATTAGGCGCAAAAATATTATCTTGCAAACTGCTAAGAAAATGTCGCAAATACAAAGTATTGGCAGGAGTCATTGTTGTTGCAGTTCAGTGCACAGAAGGAAACTTCATGAGTTGGGCGCCATACCTATCAAAATTGTTCCAAGTAGACTGCAAAGACGTGCAGGATGCAGGTACATAATTTCATTACTCATGGTTGATCACTCTCATAACTTTCATGGGATGGAAAGAACTAGAATATGTTGTCTTTGGTACCACACCACAGCCAGGAGGAGCACGATATCGCGTCCTGAGATTTGGGCCACTAGCCAAGCATAATAAGGAGAACATAATTGTATTCAAATCTTACCTATGGGAGATACAGGAAGCCATCAACCGAGCATGGAGAAGAACACCAGAGGTTGTCGCACGATACGGGAGCATCGCCAATTTCTAGGCTAGGCGACAAGCCATGTGGATACAACCAAGGTAGGACCCGGATAAACAGTGGCTAAAGATGCGCTACTACATCACCGAGGGTGATATCGACATGATCATCAATGAATTTCATGATAAATGGAGGATTCCAACTATACCCAGAGAAGTACTGGGACAAACGACAGAAGGAGGGGCTCTACAGGTGAAAACATAGCCTCCACAAATCCCAGTACCCAAGAAACGAAGAATAGGCCAAACCAAGTCAAATCAGGAAGATGACAGCTCAGAGCAGCCAAGGACCTAGAAGGGGAGGACATAAACCACCCATCCAACCAATGGACAGAGGAAACCGGCTGAGGGAGCACAGGAAACCGCATCGAACCCCATCACGCAGGAACCAGGGGGAACTAAGTGACCAATGGTACAGGACACAGGTGAACGCAAGAAAATGAAGGAAAAATGATCACCACCAGACTACACAATCATGGAGGATGATGGAGAGATGATTGCCAGGATGGTCCAAGAATGCCTCGCAGAATATTTCGATCATGTCGCGCACCACAGGAATAAACTGCACAAGGAACTGACAGAAATGAGATAGCTCCTTAAGAAATTTGGGGAATCCCATATCACGAGTAGAAGTAGAGGCATAGATCCATCGACCACATAGACCACAGAAAGGGTGGAGGTATAAGAACGTGACCTAGTTCTTCCGATACCACATGCACATTCCACGGTCTATATAAATCCTAGCATGTTGCGAATGGATGAAATTGTGGGACACACACCACTAAAGGATTTGGATCATATCAAATTGGTCTTGACACGGATGCCATCAAAACCATTACACAAATTGTAGGTTAGCGTCGACCACGAGATCCAGTCTTGAGCACACAAAAACTTAGTCTAGCTACAACAAGCAACAAAGAAGCGGGAAGCGCTGGAAACAGTTTGTGCACAGGCCAAATCAGAAACTTAGGAGGAGAAAGAATGCAGAAACGAGTTGGAACACAAAGTGGAAGAATTTTTTGGGAAACTTCCAACTACTGCACAAGGAAATGAACTCCCATTCACAGCGAAGATTGACCAGATTACACAGGAAATTGATCAGTATCAAAAGGAGATCGAGACTCTTTGCGGATATATTAGTTCGACAACTCCACCAGTAGTGAAGGAGCAAAGGAAGCAGGAAGTAGCAATACAGCTGCAGGAGCTAGAAAAATAGGTCAGCACAGCAGTCGACTTGTTGGATAAAGCAGCACAACTTTGGACAAGGCTGGAAGAGGATCCAAAAGTCCAACACTAGGACAAGGAGGAGGAGAGGATCAATGCAACAATCCAAGAACTCAAGCAACGACAGAAAACCATACCAATTCTAGAACGGGTCAAGGGAACACAAGAGTTGAAGAAGATACAGGCAGAACTTATCACTGCGCAAACACAGAAACAAGAGTGTCAAGCTCAAATAGAACCATTGCAGGAATGAGTAGTGTAAGTACTTGTGCAGGCAGAAGAATCTAGAAACCAGACAACACAGACTTAGCTAGAATGTGCAGGACTAATGAGCGAGGAAGTGGCAGCTCAGACAGTCAACAACATCAAGGAGAAAACCGCATAGGCACTGACAAAAGAAGAAAAGTTGCAGGAACAGTTCCAGATGATCACCAAGGATATCGAGGAAGCACAGAGAAATTAGGTGACTCGGGACGAATCACTTGTCAGTGTTGGGGGCCTGTTGGCACCAGGACGAAGGGGAAAGAAGAACGATCGTGGGAAAGAAAGTGTGTAGAA
Source organism: Picea engelmannii (assembly GCA_009831015.1). Lineage (NCBI taxonomy): Eukaryota > Viridiplantae > Streptophyta > Pinopsida > Pinales > Pinaceae > Picea > Picea engelmannii. The sequence continues at coordinate 613,733 of ML780717.1, forward strand.
AACTGAAGTAACAAATGGAAAAAGAATAGCACACACACATGAAAGAAAGCGTGCACAAAGGAAAGCGATAGTTGGATGAGGAACAACACACATATGGGAGAAAGACCTAACATAAGAAGGGTTATGGTTTTGGTAATATTTTGTAAAAGGTTGAAGATCCCGAAATGTATAAATATAGATACGAAAGTATCATATAGGGTTGGTCGTTAGTAGTTATTAGTAGTTCTTTAATGTTTTTAGCTGTATGAACCGATTTTGTAAGTTGTTGAGAAAAGGATATAAGAGGGAAGGTAGATCTGAGGATTAGACCGCAAGCTGTGGAGCCTGGTGCGATCTAGTTCGCCTGACATAGATCTTACCCATTTTTTTGGAGAATTGTAAGCGCGAGGCACCGGAACCGCAAAACTATCATAATACAAGAGCTAAGAGCCAAATATTTGTGGACGTAGCCTAGGAAGGGGTGAACCACGGTAGTCCTCATGTAATGTGTTAAATGTATGCATGTCTCTTCTTTCTTTCAGCAATTAACAGTTAAGATTGATGAATGAGTTAATACATTGTCATGAATCTATTTATGCTTTGCTTAAATTAAACTGTGGGATATATGTATGTGAATCCAAGGAATAACTAGCTTCTCTTACAGCTCACGGTATCTAGACTTAATCAAGAAACCCCTATCCCCTACTCTATCCCAGGCTGTAAACACCTGAGTCTTACATCCACCCATTTAAAGCTATCTCGGGTGAGACTGTGCAGTGCTTTATGGGTTTTGTGTTGCCTTCTGGTTTACCAGGAGGGATGATATTTTTAGAGGCTTTGTTGGAACCCCGAATAACATGAACCTTGGGTCAATAATTCAGATAACCCGAGAAGGGAATTGATAACCAACAACCTCTCATTATGTAGAAAACCATATACATGAATTTATCAATATAATATTTGAATCCTACATTTTGACCATGCAAGCTTACTAATGGAGTCCATTTTTTCATAGGATTTCTCTCACCCATCTCATTTACCTTCTTCGATCTAGGTGTTTGAAATTCTACACTTGTTGAAATAGGACTAGATACACCACATAGGCTTGTTATCTAAACATTTTTTATTGAACAAATATAAATAAATTCTCATGGATGGAACCAGCAATGAATTCACCATATTTGAATAGGACATAAATGTCTTCAAGATTTAGATGGATTCTATCCAATCATTTCCATCATACAAGCATCAACAATATACAAAGAGTCTATAGAGTCTTTCAACTCTACAACAAGTAGATATTGTTCCTTATAGAATATTTTCCCCTTAAATGATTCTTAGTCATCCACATGGATTAATCTCCCATCTTTTGGAGCCCATGTAAAACCATTTTCATAGTATGTTTGTCCCTTTAAATGATCCTTGAATGTCCACATGTTATCATCTCCCATATTTTAGATCTCTCCCAAGGCTTCTTAAGTAGAAGAAAACTCCTCCCAAAAATCTCAAGGAGGTGACTATCTCCCAAGTTAAAGTCATTTTGAGGCTTTAATGGAACCTCTCAACAAGAAGGAAATGCCTCCAAAAATGTTTAAGGAGGTGACACCTGGTAAAATCCTTTTGGGGGTTAAAATAAACTTGAGGCATGAATGGAAATTGTTCCTGAAATGATAGAGGGTGTGACTCCTATCGATCTCATGAATTCTTTCATGATAAGAGGATAAATTGGAATGAATATTGCAAGGATATCTAAAATTGATATGCGAGTGAAAAAATTCCATTAATTATCACGTTTTAGATCTTGTAGATGGAGAAAGAGTCAAAGTATTTTGGCTCTAGAAATGAATAAATCTTTAGTCTTCAAAAAAATTTAGGGAGGCTTAAAATTTTCTCTAAGAATCCTTAACATTTCATATTTTGGGACCACCTCACAATGTCACTAAATGTGACAATATATTTTATTCTATGACACAACATCTTTTTAATTCATTATTAGAAACAATTTTTGGGCAATATTAATGTTCCTGTAGTTGGCATACATATCTACAAGGCCAATGCCCACAATATCTACATGAAACTCTTATTATTTTGAATCACATTTCTGAATCAAGAGATTGTTGTAGACTTTTATGAATGTTTGTTAACTATTTCTCTCATTCGATGGAGTGTAGGTACAACCAAACAGGTATTTTTCAGATCTTTCCTCCTCGAGCGAGGGAATTTCAGGAAGACTAGAGGAAAGTGAGACATCTAGTAGGCCTAAAAGAGGGAGATCAACTAGATGTCAAAAGACTAGAAGAAAATTCCATAAACGAATGGATTTTTTTCTCGTTGAAGAGGGGTCATGTTCTTATGATGATGAGACCATAGGCAACATCAAGGTTCCCTTGAGGTACAAACATATAGTGAAACAATGGGTACTCAAGGATATTCCTCGTCTAAACACATATTTTTGTGTGAACGGGAGGATATTTCGGATTTCACCATCGTCATTACACATTTTGGGGTGGTTTTGAATGGATGGGATAAATCTGGGTTACGGAAGATGTACTAAATTGATGGAGTATGTTGGACCCTGCTATAATTATAGATATTGGATGTGACTGGTCCAATATACATGCAGTATGCGCAAATATGGAGTGTCTGCAAATTATTTACATCTAAAAGACAATAATCAAAATAAAGGAGCAAGTATGTACATTGACAGTGTTGGGTTACTGAGAGGGGGGGTGAATCAGTAATAGAGCAATTTAATCCTTTTTAACCATATAATCCAAGTGGTATATCAATGTAGCATTATCATCCAACAATTGCAGAGTATATAAGCAATGAACAAATGAACAATCATACACATACACAGTACACCAGTGTTTTACATGGAAACCCAAAGAGGGAGAAAACCACAAAATGTTTTTTCTTATATGTCTTGAAGAATTACATTCATTGGAAGCACCAACTTCCTTTGTTTTTCAGCTGCAATTGGAAGGAGGCTCCAACCCCCTAGTTTATTAGGCTACAACCTGAGGGAAGCTCCAACTCCCCAATTTTTTGGCTACAACCAAAAGGAGGCTACAACCCCCTAAGTTCTCCGGCTACAACCACCTATCCTTGTCCCATCCAACTGCCCTGACGTAGAGGTAGAATGATGAAATCACTGTCACACTATCACTATGAGATATACCATTGTACAATGATATCAACCTATACCATTGACCTGCATCCAACCTGTACAACTTCCCTGTAATCAATCTGTACCTAAGTTGAACATGTATCAACAAAATACAACAGGTATGTGACCTATAGTGTTGCAGCACGCGTATGTACACGCCCTATCTGTTATGCAACCCATGTATGTATGGGACCAAACTGTTATGAAGCCTGTGTATTCCTTCTAAAACTAGGGTTTCCTTTATCCTGAAAACTTCTGAGCCTCTGTAACTTCTTTCACGTAGATCTGTAACCTGTCACTTTATCCAGACTATATTTGTACCATGTGCTCACATCCTCTTTACCCAAAATCTCTATATATCTCTCTATTCATGTGCCATATAAATGTGTGTAATCATAAACAAGTATAATATCCCTCACATGATCTAGATATCAAACCCTCTTTGGTATTCAGCCTCTCAATACATCAACCACTTCACAAATAGAAGCTCTCAACCATGTACCATAAAAACTGTTAGCTATATGCCAAGAAATACAAGATGTGCCACAACTATAACAAGATGTATCAATGATAAATTATACCATCACTGTATTTATGTAGTTATGAATTATATAGAATTTCCCATGCAGCCACTAGTCTCTCTAGGAAGAATTCTCAAATCTCCATAACCATTTCTCATGCATACATCAAAATCCAACTATTCATAGAAATAAGACATACATTTTGAACCAATGGATAGATATGATATATCTGAGCACTGTAGACCTTCCTGGGAGCTTGATCTCGGAATATAGAACCTTTGCATATTCATCTATTCAAGTTTGCATGGATTTATCAACATGTACGCACCCTAATACACTGTCAGCCCGCGTACGTGTGCACCCTAATACATTGGCAACCCACGTACACCTCAGTATGTACGCACCCTAATACATTGTCAGCCCGCGTATGCCTCAGAAACTAGGGTTTTTTAGTATTTTTTGTAATTCTGGAACTTTTGTTGTCAACCCTTCGTACTACCTCAAACTTTCGCAACTTCAGATGTATCAATGAGTACTTGCAATAAGCCTTACACAACAAAAAATATTCAATGTGTTCAAGTGTGATTAAATGAGAGAGCCTTGCCTCTTATTTATACTTTCATGTAGCATCCCACTTTCCTTATTTTAGGGAGTTCTCCATTAACTTTATTATTTAAATAATTTCTTTTGCAAACACTTTGACTTTTTGAGGCTTCTAGATGACTCATGAGAGTCCTCCAACTTCACATGTCCATAACTCTCTAACCGTAAGGATTTACATGACGTTCCACATACCACCATAAATGGAATGACAAGCATTATACATATAGGATAATTTTACTAACAAATTCACTAACCTTCATCTCATTATTCCACAATTAAGCATATTTTCTATAACCATACTTCTAAGATAACTCAATCCGCAAAGCGTCTTTTCGTGAGGTATTTCACCATAAGGGGACCACTTTGGAGTTCACCCATTTGTACTTCTTATAAAATATGACAAGACAATAATGAGTCATATTTACATGAAACAAACTTGGGTCCATTATCCAAACCTTTTTTCTACCAGAATTTTCTACTGGACTTTGTTCAAGGGTTGACATCAATGAAAAACAACCTTAATCAACAAATAGAAGGCCAAAAGAATCAGGGAATATTGTAGGGTTTATAAACAATACACAACCTAGGTCTACAAATTAACAACCCAATTCTATATTTGAGGGGTGTGAAGGAAACTGTGTTTTTGTGTGTGCTATAAAATCAATAGTTGCAGGGGAAGAGTTGATAATCAATTACAATTTGAATCGAATAGATACAAACACTATTAATATGGGAGTGGTACATATAACATTTCACCAAACCTTTAATTAACGAATCTAATATCTTATGTTTTTGTTACTATTTCATTTCGATATAAGCAATATAAGAAATATGTTTCATTAAATGACACCATCCTCAAGGCAATAGGTATACCTCATTTTTAATTATGTTTTTTCAAGAGTCTATTAGTTTCATTTCGATATTAATGTTTTCAATATATTTTTTGCAAGTTGTTGGTCGGGGTAAGTCCCTAATGGATCAGATGACACGATCGTCGGGGAAACATGTATACCCCATTGTAAATTGTACAAATTAAATATAAGCAATATGTTTTTTAATTATGTTTTTTCGAGAGTCTATTGGTTTCTTTTTTGTATTAATGTTTCAATATTTTGTTGCAGGTTGTTGATCGAGGCAAGTCCCCGATGGGTCATAGGACACCATCCTCGTGGCAGCAGGTATAACCCATAGTAATTTTACAAATTAAATATGTTGTATTATTATGTTTTTTTGTGAATCTATTGGTTTCATTTCGATATTAGTGTTTTCTATATTTCTGTCGCGGGCTACATATGCATCATCAGAGAAATCCATACATATTGATGTGGATGAGATCATGTGCGATGTTGACATCACATCATCATTTTACCCCATTACCATGGAAAAGAAGTCCTTCATAAATAAATGCAGAAATATTTCATCTACTATTCATTCATCTGCAAATGGATGAGATTAGAGAAAAGATTGATCGTTTGACGATGAGAACTCAGTCCTTGAATGTAAGTTGTAGGATATTTAATTAGAAGATAAATTCATTTATGGTTTTATATTTTCTACTCGTATATGTCATGAACTAAAATATGTTTTGTTTTTACAAGCTTATTTGCATCCACATACTCGTGGTGAGGGGACTGTTGGTACTATTGATGCTATTGATGAGTCGTCACATCATGAGTATCTAACCCCATGTGCATCTGATCATGTTCCAACATTTTAGACTGAACAGTCAGCAACACATAGCACGACACCCAAGAGGGAAGATGTGGGTGCACCCTTTATTGGTCGACGCATGCCAAATCATGCAGAACAGAGTCAGGGGGTCGATGCAGTAGAGACTAGTATTGATATTGCTCAAGCAACATTTCCTAGATCTTCCCGTGTCACTAGTACGGGAACACTAGAGACCACATTTTTGGTGGAAGAAAGTCTCATTCGCATAAAGATAGAGAAGATCCCGGGTATTTAAAAAATGTTTTAACTATTATATATAATCTGATTTAAATTTATTTATAGATAATTCGTTTTATACTAATGATCACATGATCATTTTGCAAGAAATGATGGTTTTTATAAACATCATAATTATTGGTCATTGGATATATTTGGTCCCACCATCCGCACAGGGTGGGATAAACAAAGTAAACATTTAAAATACGATCTCACTAATCACTTGATTGGGTTGTTCAATGGTGAGACCTTCAACTGAGCGGAGGTCCTTAAGAAATCCAACCAACATTTAAAGATTATGAGGGACCAATATAGAGTTCATCTAGAAACGAACCCTCGGTATGAGCACCCTCCAATGATTCAAGTAAGAGAGTGGAAATCCCTGTTGGATGATGGAAGGGAGAGGGTTTTAAGAAAACAGGGAAAGCTACCATCGGGCACAGGAAGGTGTGCAATACTTTGAACAATGTAATTATGTGTTTATTACTCTTTATTTTTACATGAAATTTGCAACATCTAATGTATTTCAAACTTTTCATAGGCTGCCAGAAACATCAAATGCCACAAAGGCCAGACAAGAAAAACATGGCCAACACAAGATTGGTCCTAGTGCTTATTCCAATATGGTGGTCTGAATTGTAAGTATCAATAACTCAAATATTGTATCCAAATAATAAATTGCATATAAAAAAAATTTATTTCACCATAAAAGATAAATTGATGATCTTATGAAAAATTGCAGGTTGATCGGTTAAACGAAGTGCCTGCGGAGGATGACTTGAGGCTTGGTTTCTAGCATGGCTTTGTAGCTGTTTTTGAACACTGAAAAATCTTGGGCATTGGGAAAACACAATCTTCCAGTGATCCATCCTGCGTGCAGGTAAATAAAATTAACAATGTTTATTTAAGATTGGTTACTTATGCAATATATTCATTATTAATTTTGGCCATAAAATATTGAGTCTTTTTGTTTTAAGAAGGCAAGTGACAATACCCATAATGTCGAGGATGGAGAAAAACCCAATGAAGGTCATGTTGTGCATCCTGGTAATGGATGTATTCATGTGCTACAAAAAACTTAGTATGGATTACAGATTAAAATATTTAATTGCAAATAGTGTATTAATTGTAATCTTTGATGTTTCAACTCCATATCATGCATAGGGTCATCCTATACAAGATGAGGTGGCTAGATAGGAATATGAAGTACATGATGTGGCCCCATTAGGTAAAGAGCACTAGTCTAATGTTGTTTTTATTAATTAAATACTTGTAATGATAATAATAAAACATATCAATTTAACATTTCTTCATTATTGCAGTAGATCCTGGAACCTTACAACAACATCCACGTCATGATTACATGACCCAAAAAACAATAAGACAAGCTCCAGAGGTGGCCAAAATAACTGATAAAGAATTTGTAAACGATGATCAGTTGATTTCTGAATTTGTGAAAAGAAAAAAGCCAAAAAAGAAGTGATTGTAATAACATTATGACATATTATTTTTGAAAATATAAACTAATGTCATGAAATATTTTTTTCCTACGACTGAATGAATGAATGTTATAAGTACTTAATGAATGAATGTTGAATGTTTCTTTATGACGAAAAGCGCATATTTTCACATAAATTCATTTATTTTCAAGTACATGCATTGGGTATGGGGAATTGAGAGTGATGTGAGGGGGGGGATGGGCTATATGAGCTTACACCTTCACGTGGTTGGCCCTGTTCAATAGAGAATATTAAACTATTCTTGAAACAAAGAGAAACTCAATAAGGTAATGATCTTTATTCTTATGTATTATAGATTCTTGTAAATTTTGAAAGGCATGTCTATTTCTTGAATTCTTTTTCACAAATTTAACATTTCATGGTTCGTTGACTTCTACAGGACTTCGCACTAGGAATTGCAACTGATCACTAGCCTATGTGGAGAGGATGCATCAATTGTACTAAAAGGTACATAATACTCATGAATTTGTCTTTTTATATGTTGTTTTAGTTATTTACCTTTCATGTGCATTGTAGTGCTTTACTTCATTTATTATACGTAGTTTATTTCATTCATTTAGGACTTTATGCATCTTTACCCTAACAAACCTAATTATCACTTTACCTTACCATCCCCTCCCTTACCTTGCTCTCACCTTCTAACCCTAACTTGACGTAACCTATCTTGATCATCTTACATACCCTATATTTTCTTACCCTACCAAATCAACCTAACCTAGCCTACCCTTAATTAGCCTAACTAAACCTAAATTAATTATGTACTATATTGTACCCCATGGGAACCATTGATGGTGTGTACCATTTCATGCCAATAGGGTTAGAGAAGAACATTGAAATACTATATGATAAATCTTTCACTTTCTCATTATAAATTACAATATGAAGAACTCTTTTGAGTTACATTGGTTTCTATATGTGCTCAATTTCTGTAATATAATGTTGAGTGAGAGAACAAACATTTTTTAATCCTTAGAAAGGCCTTCCAACTCTAAGGGCCCCAATAGCGATGGTTTAATTTCATTCATTAATTCCCTTATTTTCTCTTTGTTGGGCTATATTAAGATAGGATATCCTACCTAGACCATTATATGTTGAGGATGAAAATGGTCTGGTGTCCAACCCACCTCCTATCAACAACAGTTTCCTGTCATTTTTTCTATCAGCTAACCTAAGATATGTCTTGGCACATAATCTACATCAGATTTTTGAAAATAATTGATACTTGTAGAGTCTAAAGCAATACTTTCTCCTTATCCTATCTTGCAGGAAATGACCTCCTTTGTTATAAATCCTCCCTATCCACCTTTTTTTCTTCACAAATATATTTTTAACTACTACTAATGATCTATAAGCTAGGAGATTCATCCCTAGATTTCATAATGAAAAAATCACCCTTTTTCTTTGAAGATTTCTCCCAGAGGATGGGGCTCTTCTTCTTGCAGTCCTTTTGTTTAAATTGAATCTTATCTACAAAGATATCCTCATCCACTGTTGACATAGAATTGGGGGTATCATCTTTGTTTCCAAACAGCATAGATATTTCTTTCTCTAAATTATATCGTTTTGTATCTAGGAATAATTTCCTCCTCCCCATGTGCCTAGTCAAGTTTTGGAGGATATGACCTTGCATTAGGTGTTCCACTTCTTCTATATATTAGGAGAATTTATTTTTGTTTGTCTTTCATTAATCTCTATTCTTTGGCAGTTGTTCCACTTCTTCCATAAAGCAAGGGAAATTGTTGTATCCTTGGACCTGTATTGGGATACCACAACTCCAACAAATTCCCTCTCATTACTTTCCATGTTGATTTGTTGAATGTTTGATGAAAACTTATCAAGAGCCCAAGTATATGGAAATATATCCCTCGTTGGATACCCAAGAAAGGATATAATCCACACACTAAGGAAAACCAACAAAAGAGGAATATTTTTCTCAAATGGATTTGTGTGGAAATGGTTATCCGCATACTATAGCGATCACCAACCCCAATCCTAGAATGCAATAGTATTTTCTAGATTTATTCCAAATTCGTTTTCAAGCTCAGGTTGATACTAATTGACACCATGTTCTTTGCAACAACTTCATAATAAAGGGCATATGTAACCAATGCCATATCGACTGGATCAAACCTATTTTCTCATTGTTTTACCTTTGGATCCATTCAAAAATCACCATGCACAAAAAAAAATATCTGAAGTTTTTAGATGCTTTGAATGAATAAAATTATCGAATTAGGAATATCAATACCTTGGATAGATACATCAATTGAAATCAACATGTAAAATCATCCCTTAAGAAATACAACAAGAGTACTTTGTCCAACCTCTACATTATTTCCTTGTGTCCCATTCTGATTTTCTAATTTTGATGTATGTAATTTTTAAAACTATGAAGTAAAGAAATGCATACAGATTCCTAAGAAAAATAGAAATTAATCAATGGCTCATACACATAGTACACAGAGATTTACGTTGGAAACCCTTAACCAGGAAAAAACCATCCTTCCTTGGTGTTGCACCTTTCAACTCTTCATTATATTAATTTCACCATTCGCCATACAATATATACAATATTTTAGGTATTATGTAGCTACCAAAACCCTAATCCCTTAATCCGTAGCTACGAAAACACACACATGCAAAGAATATAACACATACCCAACAATGTATCTAAGGGGTCTTTCATCCTCTCCTTATCTGCATTAATTTTGTTGTTTGAACTATCACCTATTATAGTCCTTAGATATGTAACTAAAGAAGAAAACAAGGGAAAATGTTCCAAACTCTATCCAGGATCAGGTTTCTAAAAGGATTTGATCTCTAACTATATATAGTTTGGATGATATCATCTCTTCTAAGTTCTAATTGTTGAAAGAGTGTTTCTCCTTTGTCCCATAGAGCTTTTCCTTTATAAAAATTGTTGAAGGGATGCTCTATTATTTCTCCTTCCAATTGGAATATGACATATAAAGAAGGGCCTTTATATCATTTTCTAATGATCCTATCCTAGGTCATGGTTTTCCTTCTAGCTACGAGCCATAGGAAATTTGAGACTTTAAGCCATATTTCTAGGTTCCATACTTTTTGCTAGATACTCTAGTATTTGTCTAAATTATCATGCTTAGAACTGATGATTTATTCCTCTTTGACCTTAAATTTACCATCAACTTTGTATCCCCATAGAAGGATATCTCAACATGTTATGTGGAGAATCTTTCTCAGTTGTAATTTTTCCATGAATACTTTGCTTACGTCGGAGTCCAAAATAATTGGTTATATATTGCAAGGAATCCAAACTTTCTTGGAGTATGGTTGAGGAGTTGTAATTTCTTCCCAATAGTTATGCACCATGGTCTATCCCATATCTTAAGGGGAAGTTTTGGCCTGTATAAAAATGCACTTCTTCCCAGTAATTTTCTCGTGTTTCCATGCATCCTCCCAAAATAGTGTTCAGGTGACATCTTGTATTTCCCAAAAGTAGTGGTCTAGAAATAGAGCCTGATTCTTCCATACATTATTCCATATTAAGGAATCATAAAATTCTCGTTTCATCTTGATTATTTCCTTTTCATGGATGTTTCTTCATCTTGATTAGTACAATTCTTCCAAGGAAGGTACAAAAACAAATGTGTAGTTGGATAACTTAACCCCAAGTTTGACAAAATATACTACCAAGTGAAATTTCATAGTGTGTTTTCCAAATATGTACAGGGAAAATGACTCATTTTAAATCCCACGATTCTAGAGATATTTCTTTGAATGGAAATATCAGCATTGAAAAATAAATTTAGGGATTTTCTTTGGTTAATTAGGGATCTCAAATCCTTCATGAAAGTATCAAGAATTAATTTGAGATAATAGGCCTCTTGTACCATGGGAGAATCCATAAGAAGGGTATCACCAAGAAACTTGAGGTGAGATAGGGGATCTAAATTTTAGTGATCTTTGGTTCCTTTAATGTTTTTTTTTTTTTTTTTTATTAGTTTTTTAATTTGTTCGGACCTGTTGGTTGTGGGATTAACCTATGGCTTGAGAAACCGCGACTTAGGGGCATATAAGCCATCAAAATCACTCGGGGATCGCACTTGGCCTGAGCCACACCAACCCTTAACATGGTTGGATTTTTTTTCCCCGCAGGTTTCGAACCTATGACTTTAACAACACAAAGTGGCTTAACAACACACTCTGTCACCGACTATCCTACACCTCGGGGACTTGGTTCCTTTAATGTTACTATAAAGTAGAGTGGTATTTAATAATACTCCCAACCATTATACCATAAGGATGTAGATGAAATGAGTGAGGGGATACCTCTTTATAATGCATATATAAGAGTTGAAGGTAGGAAAAGGGCTCCATCGACCAAAACAGAGGAAAAGGTGGAGAAAACCAAGTTGTGGATCCAAGAAATCCATTCCTAGAAGAACCCAAAGGAATACATCATTGGATGAAGGAATTCTCAATTAATATGATCATAAGCCTTAAAAATATCAATCTTAATCAAAATACCCAGAGATTTATTAATTTTAAAAGAGTTAATTGATTAATTAAAAATGATGATTATATCCATCTTTTCCCTTCCCTCCACGAAACCTCCTTGTTTTGAAGATATTATCTTGTTCATAATCAATTTTAGTTAGTTAGAAATAAATTTAGTAATGGTTTTATAGATAACATTACAAGTGGATATAGGTTTGAAATTATTTGTTGTACTATCCTTATGATCCTTGGGTACCAGAGTAAGGAAAGTTGAATTAAAGGCATGAAGAATCTTACCCAAAGTTCTTGAACTCTTCCACTAGTTCGCAAACTTCTTTAACTATTATATACCAACAATATTGGAAAAAATTGGTTGTAATACCTTCAAGTTCAAGATATTGACATGCTTCCATTTCTATAGAGGATATTGACATGCTTCCTTTTCACATTGCTTTCTCTAAATACAGGTATTATTTATGGTGTTGCTCTTCTCCATATCTTGTTGTTCCATTGATATCTGTTGAGTATTCATTTTTATACATATGATAATACATATGGTACCTTACACAAAGTGTCTAACATAACCAAATTGGAGTCGAATGGCCAAAGAAAAGAAATGTTGAAAGGAAGAACTGTATCTAATCATTGGACATCTCAAAAGGTCATACATCTAGGGTAAGGCAAGGAAACTCAAGGGAGAGTGGTCCAACATGAAAGAGGCTTCATAATCAAGTTGAGAGGTAATCGGGTCATTATAGGGTAGGTCAAGTATGGACAGGGCACAAAAGTTGGTTGCAACATAGGTATGATAGGGTTAATCCTTGGGGTCTTATAGAGTTCCTTAAGTTTTTTCAGGGTCTTTGAGGTATCTTTTACCATATATGTTAAATTTTAAGCCTTTGTGAGAAAGAGGTATTTTGGTAGTGTTTTTAATTATGAAATACCACTAGTGCTACCAAAACACCTAAATAAAGTATATATAAAATATATATAAATATCAGCGCGCACTTTTGAAAATTTTGAATTCCAAAGGACCTGTCAAGTTGAGCTCTGAGTTGTCATTCAAACCTCCTTCATGTTCACCCATGTGCATGAGCTGTTCAAAAGTTAAGTCGTGGAAACTAAGAGTCATCATTCAAATCTCGTCATTTCTGGTTGACTTTACTATGTGATATGTCTGATTATTTCAACCTAAAATTGTTTTTTTTAAACCCTGTTGTGAATACTTTTCCCCGGTCTTATCATGCGATTTAATATACCTAGAATTTAGGGCTCGAGTATTAGGTTTTGTTTTGCAGATGCACTCTTCTCAAATACATTCGGAAAAACTAAGTGAACAATATTGGAAAGGATAGAAATATGAGCAGGGTAGGGTTTTGTTCTAGCAGTAGTAAAAATCCAGCTACACACTAGTATCAAATTTGTTGTGTTTTGGTTTTAATCCATTAATGTAATAGTTGGGAAAGTAATTACAGGCCATACAGGTTTATGAAGAAAAAATCACTATAGAAAGGACATAAGAATCAAATTTATGTTCAAATTTTATAGTCGGGCTCATTTATTTTAAAAAATTTACAGACAGTGATTTTGGTAGCGTTTGTCCACATTTTAAAACAGAAACGCTACCAAAATGCTTGTAATATTTAGAAAAACAAAGTATGCAGATTTTAAAAACAACAAGTTGTTTAGTGGATTTTGAGGCTTCTCTAAGGCAAGATTATCTTCATTAACAACTGTCAACATCATCTTTAGGATGGGATTCATGAGAAAGTGTCAAGAAATCTTTGTTCAAAGTAATCCCATAAAGTTGGGATCTTTAACAACTCTCCTACCTTTTTTCCTTAAAGTCTTTCCAGTTTTTGTTTTTTGGGAAGTCAAAGATGTTCTCGATCCTATTGAATTGCAACTAACCACTGTGTTTAAGTCCTCAATCCCTTAAACTTTGGGTTCAAATTCTATCATGTAAAATTTATATATTGTATGGAAAAAATGATGTAGTGGGGGGAGTGCCCGAGAGGCATTAGAGAGTGTGAGGAAAAGAGAGTGGGATTTATGTAATATTCTGAAAAGGGAAATCCTGAAATCTGAAGTCTATGATCATCACAAAGACTATGGTCCTTTGAAACTGAATTAGTATCTTTGTACTTTTTCTTATATTTCAATAATTGCTACACTATTTCCAGTTTATATACTACAGCTTCTGTGTATTTGAAGGCATCAATGCAAAACCTGTAGTTATAGGCTGAGTTCATATTTGTATTTAAATTCATGTATTTGAAAGCATTTTAGATATTATGAATATTCTGCTAGTCTTGATCCTTATTTCTTCACTCTCATTTGAAATATTAGAAATCATATTTTATGATTCATGTTTCATAATGAGAAGCTCCCTGGTTTTTGACATAGTCTACAAATTTGAAAGCTTTCCCCTTGAATATTTATTAAACCTGTTTTGAATTGCCTAACCTTTTCCATCTCCATCCAAACAAGCACATACCCAACTATTGAATGCCTTGGCACTGAGCTCTTCAGCAATCAAGGTTGTCTCAAGGACTAACAATAAGAATTGGTTATGTGCCCCTATTCTTGGACTATTAAAAGAATGTATCTAACTAAGATTAGACAAGAGGTTTCCATTGTGACATCCAAATTAAAAAAATTGGGGTCACAAATAACTATGAATGCCCCTAATTCTCCTTCTATGACCACCATTATAACCTAACATTATTTCCAACATTTCCTCGCTATGAGTATCATAGTACTTATATAACATTTAGTTTCTTAAAGCATGATGATTCCTAGTTTTCTTGGTTAATCCTTTTCCTTAAGAGGTGATGCTTAGATTGGGCATTCAAACCTATAATATTCCATGAGATGATATTTATATTAGACTTTGGGACATATATCTATAGGTATATATGGATATATTTGTGGGTATATATACCATTTTGGTATTTTAATTTTCTTTAAAAACAAATTACTCCCATCGAATATTTGATGCCAACAAGCTTGCGTTCGGCAGTTGTGTTTATATGTCTGATGGTTGTGTTATAGTTCCAACAGTTATAGGCGTTAGATTAGCATTGGTCATAAGGGACATCCTCTGACGTCTTGGCCATAGATACAACGGTTATAAGGGTCAGATTATCGACGGCCCTGTCATGGGTCCGACGTCTTTAAGAGGTAGTTAATTGACGGTATAGTGGTCGAATATTCGATGGATACTGATATTAAATATTCAAAAAATGCAGTAGGTTCTTCAATGGTGATGTGTCGATGAACCGACGGATGATTTTGTCTATCAAATATCCAACGAAGTTCCACTAACACTCAAAAAAAACAATGATGTTAGATAATAGATGCATAAGTGCTGAATTTCAGACAAATTAGTCATCGTATTTTGGGTACAAATGTTGTAGTGTGCAAGAAAAATTTTCATCCAAAGGGGGATTTCCCACAAAATTCTTCCTTGGGAGCCTTCTTTGAATACAAAGTCTACTTTTGAAAAAGATTGGTGGTTCTTAATTTTTGAAGGATTTCCCAGCAAGCGGTTTGTCTTCAACGAAACCATTTGTTGGTGCACAATTGGAGACCGGGGTTCTCAGAGGTTACCAACAAAGATACCATTGTATTCTAATAGCACCAAAATATTCAATGATATATCCTTCCAATATGATCTGCACACATAAATCCATTGCTCTAGAAATTGGATGATCTATCTGGTGAAGGGTTGCTAAGTTCTCAAAAGTCCAATCATAGGTTCTCTTGACTCGAGATTTGAATTATTCTTCTTCTTGTAACTGGTCAAACCACTAAAATGCCTCTTCTAGGAATTGAATCCAGAAGATTTAGTATTGGTCGCTTGTTGGTTCTGAGTAAAAGACAACTCTCTTCACAATCCTCACAATTTTGTGTCATAGCTCAGCTTCTTGCGGGATGAATTTTCCACACCTTATTTCCCACCAATCCTCAACATCAGACTTAAATATGTGATGTTGCATTTTCTAAAAACTCACTAGAAAGCTTCAAGTCCCGGAAACAGAACCATTTTTTGGTGCACAATTGGAGATCGGGGTTCTCAGAGGTTACCAACAAAGATATTGTTGTAGTCTATTAGCACCGACATATTCAACCTTCTGCAAGGGAAGGAGGTCTCACTCGAAGCGCAGTCGAGACTTGTGTGTGATAAAGTGAGTCAGGGAGGACACACCATCATATATAGCACAATATAAGGCATAATCATACTTAAATGTGAAAAGATTATATCATTATGAGTCTAAACCAGCATATGCATTTGATAATCCATGTTGCACAGCATAAAGATAAGTGCATACATCAGAAGATATTGTAGACAATATCACAACAATTATTACCAATTACATAGAGTAGGAAAGATTGTGCATCATAGAGATCAAATATTCATACCCATAATGACAAATTTTGGTGCCCGAATAATCTTTCTTGTTATTATGAGATCACAACCCATCATACATAGAGTATCTCTTCTGCATCATGACTTATATAGTAGAATCAATAGTCAAACACCCACTATGGAATTTTAGACTTCTGCGCGAGAACAATTAATTCCCCATAATTCATTACAATAGCTTATTGTGGTAGACTCAATGACAGTAATGGTGATAGCTTGATGACAAAAAAAGAACGACAAGGAAATCTAGTAACAACAATCTACAACTCTCAATAATTGCACAATGTATCAGAATTAACTCATTGACTCAACAACTAGGAAACCCATCAACTCGATAGTTAGGAAAGAACACCAACCCTTTCCCATTACATATTTTCCAATTTATATTATTTCCTTGGCCTCTTCTTGATTTAGTTTTTATGCTTTATTGATTTTACTTCTGATCTACATGCCCTCGAGGCTTCTAGATATTTCTACTTGCGGGTTTATCTAGCGCATTACTTGTTTCTGCTATTGATGCACTTGTAGTTATCTTTCCGCTCATCGTAGCTACTTTCAACCGCTTCTATCCTTTGGATGCCATGTTGCACTTTTCCGCAAAATTTTGATACTTCAGCAAAAACTGAACATCCTCCAAAACGAAGAGCCAAACAAATCCATTCAAATTAGTTAAATTCATTGTCTTTTTACTATGATTTTATGATTTATTTTGTATAAAATAAGATGATTTTTTTCAAACAAAAATTTCCCATGACATCCCTTCAATGTGAAACCAACATCTCTTTTTATTCCTTTTCTTGTTTTACATGCTTTTATATTTTAAAAAAGGACAATTTTGTATTCATTGTTGCAACCTCATTACAATTTTTTTTGCCATGTTTTTTACAAAGCAATATAGTTTTTCATGCAAGGGAATATTATCTAGCATTTGAAAAAATCATGGAGTATGAAATTTGTTGAAGAACTATGGAATCAATGTTATATTCAACAACATATCATGTAGAAAGAAAACACTTCTACAACAATTATTTATTCAATTTCAACAAATGCTTCAACTACAGTGGATTACAATGAAGGTTCCAACTCTACAAACTACTTTGACATTATTTATTCTTTGATGAGAAATATGCCTACTAGTTCAATGTTCATCACTTCATTGGAAACTAAACCCTTAACTACTACACCTCTTTCATTTGTCCCTAATCAAAACCCTACATTTGTGACTTATGTTTTCATTGACTATACTTCTCTAGAGAGCAATGATATTGAAAATGCAAGTTGGAGAAGTATCATGAGAAAATGAAATTACACAAATCTCAATTGTGGGCCTTTATAGTGCTAACGGTGTCTCATAATTGTTCATCATTGGAGATTTCACAAGTTATCCAAAAAGTTGAAACAATAAAATATTATAGAGCCACTTCATAGTGATTGTTTAGTATTGGGATCTCACTTAAAAGTTGTCTCCACACCACCCTTTTAGTTCCTTTCCCCTTAAATCGATATCTCTCCTTTCATCCATTTAGGGATAGTGTCCCAACTTGTTACTCCATTAATAGTTTTCCAAACATCTCGAGGGGCTTTCTCACATCAGAATTCCACACTTAAGCAAGGAGGAGCACTTCTAGTACCAAGAAGCATTCTAGATCATCAACTATCCTACCTTACATTGGAAAAAGACTTCATTCAATTCCTTGCATATGCACCTATCAACTAAAAAGGAAATAAAATTTCTCCACTCCTTATGATATCAAAATCTTTGTAGTTCACAACATCTTCCAAAATATTATGCTTCACTTCAAAAGAAGAGTATTGAAGAAATACACTCTATACTAGTTCTTCAACTTCATGACCCACAACAAAACATTATGGGTTTTGTTCTTACATAGAAAGGGTGTCCATTGTTCTTCCTATTTGAACCTCTTTAGCTTCACGAAGTGTTCTATCCATGGATCGAGCATGACACTTTCAAAGGATGTTATTTTAATCCCACTACTAAGAAGACATATGGGTCCATACCAAGACCCCAACACATAGCCAAAAGACTATTTTGTACTTCATTGGAAAGGTTTTGTGCCACTAGATCAATAGAAATAGGGGAAAATTTCCTCCAAGGAAGGAGGAATGATTTGTCGTCAAAATATTTATTCTAGCTTTTAGTTTTATACAAACAAATTTGAGCTCTTAGCTTTATACTTGAGATTACCTGCCATACATGTATTGCTTGTTTCTTTAGCATTCTCTTCTCATTTTTTGGTAATTTTGTATTTTATTTTTATTGACATGTAATGGAGCGTGTATAATATATGTACAATTGCATCAACTTCTTGTGTCTACCTTCTTATGAACTAATTCCATGATGCAAATCAAAGGAAAACTTAAACAATATGGCATTGGATAAGTTGTAGGTGTGGAGGCATGAACAAAATTGAAGCAAAATATCAAATGAAATATAGCCAAAGCAAATTACAACAAAATAATGTTTATATTACTATGAAATGATTTGTACATTGTTCAGTGAGTGTGAGTGTGAAAAAAAAAGATGCCATGTTACTCTCTTATCCTTTGTATAGTACATTGTATATATAAAATTACATTTTAGTTACAAAATTCTATGTTTAATTGTTGAAGGAACTTCAGTGTTGTCATTGAGGGGGGAGTGATTATTCATCTTCCTGACATGACACATGCTACTATTGATTGAGCTTCCACAATAATCCTAGCAATAGTTTGCAACACAAGTTGTGAGAACACATGCACAACATGTTGAAGTATGTGTGTATAGGTTGCACATATGTTGTGGAAGTGTGCAAGATGGAACTCCACATATGTAACAAAAATCAGTGCATCTAATGTTGTAGAAGTCTTACAAGCATAAGGCACTAGCCCCTTAACCCTCATGACCCAGCCCACCAATAGTGAGGCTGCTAGGAAGAGCCATCTAATCTTATAGAGGCATACCTCTAGTCGCTGAAATAAGGCGATACAATAATTCAATGTTCTGATTGGTCCTTAACTATGATCAAATTTCAATAATCTGGTTCAATTTAGAATTGACCAAAAGTCTCAAGGGCATATTTCCACCATGCAAGGAACTTGGATGATGGTGAAATTTTAATCATGCGTAACATATATATTAGATCCGTATGAAATTTGTGACTAGAAAGAGGTGCGCTACAATATTATCTTACTCTTGCCAAGGGCAATACCCCTTGGACCCCATGGGGGCTACTACATACCCCAATGTTGGGTTGGTGGACACCTATACAAGGGGCAGGGCACTAGAGTGGTTTGGATGGAGAAGGTTAGTGCAAAGGATGGGCACTTCTTGGTATGCATGAAACCATGTGCCAAGAACTTTTGGTTATGGTCATATCATCTTTCCCTCTAGATTTTCCATTTATGTGCACTTATCAATTACACTCCACCTTTAATCCATGGAAATGAAGTGCTCATTGGAAAAATTAATGCTCTAGACTTGATCACTCACATTGGATGTCTGTTGATCTTGACCATTCTTAGATTGTAAGGATATGGATAAGGTCTTGTGGGAAGTTGGAAACATGTCACTACAACCTGGGAGACCAATTTGGAGTAGGCTAATCTTGTAGTGAATGGACCCTCTTTCTGGCCACAAATCTAATAAAAATCAAACAGAAATTTCAAGTATGAAAAAATTTATGCCATGATCCAAGGCCCATGCATGGTGGAACAATGTTCTTGGGTGTTTTTTCCAATTATTAATTGACTAAGATCATAAAAAAATGATCAAAGTTCAAGATCAATGGGGATTCTAACTTTCTGTATTTCTGGATTCCAGTTTTTCTACAAGATTCAATAGCTCTAACCAAGTTTCCCATATTACCATAATAGAAAATGCATCTGAGCAGTTCTTAGTTCTTAATTCGACATTTTTTTGTAATTAGGATGTCTTTTTGTGTAATTAGGACGACTTTACTAGTGGAGGGTTGTTGAGAACTAGCTGCAGACTTTGAGTGTCGGGGTTGCCAACTACTATTGATTGGTCTTTTTCTTCAAATTTTTCAATTACGCATGTTTTCTACTCCCTTTTATTCGAGGCACCCTTCATCACAATAACTACTGATTTGTGAAAATTAAAAATTCCAGGACTGTTTCCATTTGGTGTGGGTTTACTCCTACATTTAGATAGAATTGTAGTGTAATGGGTATTTTCTCCTTTTTATTTGAAAGAAGAAACCATCTAGTTTTGTTATGGCGATCAACTTAGTTTTGTTATGGGGATTCATTCTTTTGATAATTTCAAACTCTAGGCTCATCTTCTCTGGCTAGTGTTTTCCCTCACCCCGTAGTTTGAGAGTTCCAACATAAATGATCCTTGAGTTCCTTGTTTATTATTAAAACATTGAAGTGAATACCAAACCAGTTAAGCCTAAGTAACTAGTTAATCCTTTTCTAGTAGCTTATTTCCTAAGAACTTTTGTCTTTTTACCAAAATTTATTTATATTCAAGAACTTATTTCTAACCTATTGTGGGCACCATACTTGGTGAAACAGAATTATCACTCTTAGAGTTTGCTCTTGCATTTCCTTCAATGATACTTGAATCATGTGAAAATACCATTTTCACATGCACTATGCTTACGCTTGAATATTAAATTGCAAGAGCTGAGAGAGCAAAACGACCAAATATCCTATAAAGGCAAGCAACATGAACGTGAAATTGATATTATGGCTAGTTTTCAAGAAACTCCTATAAACATATATAACAAGTCATTGCAAAGCTTAGTTAAAATTGAGGTTGGACGGACTTCTCCTAGTTCTTGTGTTTAAATGAAAAAATGTTATATATCCTACGAACTTTAGGAAGAAAACTCCATTTGCTGAAGGAAGGCAGTAGCAGACTTCAAGTAAGCAGTTCAAATGGGTATACAGAAGAAACTAAGTTCTAATCCATTTGTCACACGGTTGGTTCTAGTTGTTGATGTAGATAAGTTGGGGAATATTTATTTGCTCAGCTTTGTTGATACATGATAATCAATTTGGCATCATAAAGATTCACTTTTTTGTGATTTTTTATAATCGCATGTTATTATGATTGCCAGCAACACAATTACACTTTTGCACTTCTGGGTTTGCCTGTCGATTCATAAGTTGGCCATGTGGATGAAATGCACCAAAGAGACCTTTTCTGTATTTTTTTAAGTCAGCTACGAGGAAGCCATATGCAGTTTCGCCAAGGATGCATACGCTCCATCTCTAATGGAAAGCAACTCATCATGTTTTCCCTGTTCTGCAATAACTCCATTCTTCACCACAGCTATGAGATCTGCATTTTTAATTGTTGAAAGACGATGAGCAACAACAATAGTGGTCCTGTTTATCATTACACGATCCAATGCATCTTGAACTATGCGCTCAGATTCAGCATCCAATGCACTTGTAGCTTCATCTAACAGCAGTATCCTAGGGTCTTTAATTATTGCTCTTGCAATTGCTATGCGCTGCTTCTGACCTCCAGATAACT
>ML780717.1:644848-657609 GCA_009831015.1 Picea engelmannii
AACTAGACCATTTCATTCAAGCTAAAATTTGAATTCACTCAAGTAATTGAAAAGAACAGCTGATGAAAAATTAGTAGTGCTAGAGGTTTGATGAGGATTTCCGAATCATTTGAGTTCAGATGCGAAAAAAACGAAAAGAAAAAACCGTAAATTTCCATAAAGATGTGCTTGTAAAGTTGGAAAATAATCGCTCTTTGATCGACAATGCACAAGGCTAAAGAATCCGTGATGAAAAATTATGCAGGAAGCGCACACTCAGAGCGAGAATCCATCGAAACTTATTATCAATCATATAAGATTGAAGCGAGCCACACACAATTTCTGCTACGAAGACGCTTTTTGCACAGATTTCTATTTTCTTTAAATCAGCGACTCAGTTTCTTTGCAATTCAACCAAAAAAATACGATGGAAACGTTTAAGATCGAGATGTACTAAGAAAATATCAACCAGAGTAGACGGACAATTGAAACTAACAAGTTCGGAGGGAACAGCGTTTACGCAACGATTGCGATCCCACTGGACGATTTAGTCATGTAAATTAAAACATTTGATAAAGTGGAAGTTACCGTCCCATTTTTACCGCTGTTATACATACGGCTAATATACCCGCAATTAAAAAGATTCGCCAAATTTGGACTTCTTTAACGAAAATAGAGCGCCTTTGCCATTTTAGGTCAACAGAACTAAGAAAAATAAATAATCTTACTGTGGCCCAGCTCCAGCTGTTCCTTATAAGAAAGCGTTCGTCGCTTGAAGTAACACGGACAGAAAATCAGCCTCCGCGATCACAAGAAACGTTAAAACCATCACTCAGGCATGGCATCGTTGAAAAGAGAGCATGATCCCTTAAAGCCTTCAATTTTTACGATAAATTCCTTCCATTTTCACGATGAATGTCATAAGAAAGAATCTTCCACAGCGAATAAAGGAAAAACAAAGAATATAATGAGTCATTACAGATTGAGTAGCTTAAACACTTTACATTTATACTTCTAATAATTTGCTAATTATTGCACTTTTGAAGTTTTTCTTTAAAGAAAACCAGACACTTTCTTGATTTATGGAGGCAAACGCTAAGGAGTGTATGTATACTCCGCATATTTTGCTAGTTTTCCCACATTTAAAGTTTTTCTTTTGAACAGACTCCGAAATATGGCATAAGTAATGTCTTGATTTACGGAGGCCAAAGATTCAACGCTTTAGATATATACTCGCATATTTTGCTAATTGTTTGACATTTAAAGCTTTTTTTAACCAGAACCTGCGAAGAAGTAATGACTTGTTTAAGGAAGAAGTACCGAACAGTGTACATATACTTGGCAGAATCGCAAATTTTGTAATTGCTTCACATTTAAAGTTATTCTTTTGAGAAAACTCTAAACCTCGCAAAGTACTGACTCGATTTATGAAGGAAAACGCTGGCCAAAAAGGTCATCAAGATTCGGGCGTAGGATTAAAATGATTCAAAACAGTACCTTTCGAGGCGAATGATTCCGCTGGCCAGAAAGGCGATCACGATTCAGGTATAGGATCAAAATGATTCAAAACAGTACCTTTCGAGGCGAATAATTCCGGAATAACTAACAGAAATTTTGGTTGCTGTCTATTTCTTTTAATCAAATCTCTAGGTCATAATTTCAGACTGCTTACTGCTTATACAAGGTTTTAAAACAGATAAAAAAAAATGAATATAATGAAATTAAAATTTTTTATTTTCATCAACAAACGTCTTTGCAAATAAGTTTCGGTGTTGCAAACAGAGTTAAAAATAAATGTGTCAGAGTATCTACAATCAATTAGCACCTGGAAGCAAGAGCAATTAGTTTTATATATTGAAATCTATATTGTATAATATGAAGTATTTAAATATTTTTATATCAGATAGTATTTTTTCTAGATCAGGGTTAGAATGTCAAAATCAAACAGTTCACAATTTCATCATTCATTTTCATTTTCAGATAGTATATTTCTGGATGAAGGTTGGAATCTCAAAATGAAACAGTTTATTAAATTTGATGGTTCTAACAACTCCACTCCCATTTTCACAATTTTAATTAGATGATATTGCAAATCATGAAGAATTCTTTAAGAATCATCATTTTTTAACTGTGATCACTCCATAATGAAAAATTTGCCAATTAAATTCCATCCCTACTCTCCATTTATACATCCTGTAACAATATATACCCCACTAGATTATAACATTAATTGCATACCTTCGCACCTATATATATATATATATATATATATATA
This sequence comes from Picea engelmannii, assembly GCA_009831015.1. Taxonomy (NCBI): domain Eukaryota; kingdom Viridiplantae; phylum Streptophyta; class Pinopsida; order Pinales; family Pinaceae; genus Picea; species Picea engelmannii. The sequence goes on from ML780717.1 coordinate 647,103, forward strand.
TATATATGAACATATACGACATTATTTGTTTTACTGCTGAATATGTTTTCTCAAACAATATATGAAAACCTGAAAAACTTTCTAACGAGAAGTAATGAAAACAGACCAAAGGAATAAGATTTGTACCGCTCAAAATAATGTTTGAAAACAAACCAAAGGAGAATGACCACCGTATTCCTGCCCCTCCAATGAATGCCTCCATTTTCGGGAAAATGATGTAAACTTGTACATTCAAAACCCCAACAACTCTCAAAAATCTGAGACAAGTGAAAACGTACCGCCAGTGTCGAGGTTGCTCCGACAACGAATTCGCAATAAAGAAAGCGCTGGAACTTCAAAGACAAGCGCCATACCGACGTAACCTCGCAGGCTGGAGACTATTTAAAGGGCTCCCGCTCCTATGCATGGAGAGCAAGGCCGCCCACTATGAGTTATGCGTGTCAGGCTGATGTTGGCTGTGTCCTTAGGGCGCGACCTCGGCCGGCGACCACTTAATGATCATTTTCCCGGTTGAATTTGGCGGTGACGTAACGATGCCCACAAATGAGGTGTAGTGTGAAGTAGCAATGAATGAGGGAAGGATTTTCAAAACCGCCGGAATTTCAAAAGATTTTCGTAAAATTCATTTCCGTCGGAATTCGATATAGTCAAATTTTGGGAGGTTTCTTAATCTGAACTTGAAGGTGTATTATTGGAGTTTTCAAGTTTTAAAAACGAATTCTTCGAAATTTATTTTGAATTGTTTGTAAAAAATGGGAGGTGGTTTTAGTTAATGTTATGATTCATTTGGGTGTGAAATTTTATTATAAAATTTAAGTCAATTTTTCTTTTCTTTTATTTTTATTTTTTTAAATGGGTTATAAAGTATTGAATTATTTTAGGATTTAATTAGGTTTTGGAAAAAATGTTATATTGATTTTTTCAGGTTTGTTATCATCTAAATTAAATTAATAAGATAATTTTTATTTAAATTACAATTTTGCATAGATAAAATTGTTGTTTCTCATTATTATTAGATTGTACAATGTTAATTTTTTATATTTGTGATTCCATCAATCCAAAAAACTAATTTTTCTTATTATTATGAGCCACTTTGAATTATTCTCACACTCACTTGATTGTGCAATGTTAACTTTTGATATTTGAGATTTCACTACCCAAAATACTAGTCTTCCTTAATGTTAGTACATAAAGCTTCCTTACTTTTAAACCAAAACTCTTAAAAATAGAGTTTAATAGTCAAAGCTCTCATTAATAAAGTGAAACTGTAACTTCCAATAAAATTATTACCTCATTTAGAAAAGAATTTCATTGATTAGTGGAACAAACATAGCCTATTTCATGATCCTTATTTTTAGAGTCCAATGGAATTTTTTAGAAATGGTTAGAATTACAAATCTGGGTGTTGTTTTGACTAAAATAGATCTTAGAAATCCATATAGAGTTTACAAAATTACACAATTTAATTATTGAAATCATAATTTTTCATTGTTGAATTCCATAAATTTGTTAAAAATAATTGAGATCACGGGTGTCATTAATGGGAAAATATTATTGTCACATGTATTTGACATGAAGGATCTTGGACAATTACACTATTGTTTGGGCTTTGAGGTATGGAGGGACAATGGTAAGACCTTGATCATACAAAGTAAATATACAAAGGAGTTACTTAAGAGGTTTAATATAAATGAATGTAAAGCAATGTATAATCCATTAGAATGAAATGTTAATCTTAGGAGTAATGATGATACAAATGAGGTGAATGATATTTTGTATGAACATTTATTGGGAATTCTAAATTATCTCACTACAACTAGACCAAATATTGCATGATGATACAAAGGAGGTGAATGATATTTTGTATGAACATTTATTGGGAATCCTAAATTATCTCACTACAACTAGACCAAATATTGCATACTTAGTCAATTTATGGCTAAGCCTTGTAACAATCATTGGAAAGTAACAAAAAGAGTTCTTCAATATTTGAAAGGGACTATTGATTTTGGTATCAAATATACTAATGATTTTAATGTTAAGTTGATAAGTCATTATGATTTTGATTGGGCGGGATCTAGAGTTGTGTCATGGAGTAGTAAGAAACAATCAATTTTTTTCATGTCATCCACAGAAGTTGAGTATAAAGTGTTATGTAGTGCTAACTGTGAAGTGGTATGTCTTAGACATATCCTTGAATATGTTGAAGAAAATAAACAAGTACCTACAACCATCAAGTGTGATAATCAAAGTTTCATAAAATTGGCGAACAATCCAATGTATCAATCTAGGTCAAAACATATTGAGACACATTACCATTTTGTAAGAGAGAAGAAACACTCAAAGAAAATTGACTTGGAATATTGTAATACAGTGGCACACATATTTACTACCCATGTTGGAAAGGCTAAATTTGAAATTTGTAATCTAAATTTGAAATTTGAAGAAACAAGTTATATGTTGTAGAAAATTCATTTCTTCATTAAAATGGGGTGTTAGGAATAATTTAGAAATGAATAAAACGATATATTGTTAGAATAACAATTCTAAAATTTATTTGATACTATCTAGATTTAGTTATAAATGTTTATATAATTTGTTTTGTTTGGATCTTGTTAAATTATCTAAACTCCTATGTATATCTAATACATTTATATGTAATCTATTAAGTATGAATGAAACAATTTAAGATTGATTTTTATATTACATCCAAAAAGAATATTTGCTACTCTTTAAGTTATCTTTCTCTATAAAAATTCACATGGCTCCCAACCTAAAATTTTCAATTTATTTTAATTTTTTTTTTTAATAGAAAAGACTTAAAACTCATCAAATATGATATATGACATCTCTTTAATGTCTACTCATAAAGAATAAGCAAATAACTCATATTCCCTTTAGTAAAGAGGTTAAATTACAATGAATATTAATATATAATTTCATATACTAAACCAAGTGTATATACTATTTAAAAGCACGTGACATATTATAATTTTAACAATGATAATACTCTACAATAATTTTAACGATGCCAATAATAAACACTCACTTTATATCCTAAATCTTAATAATATTTAAAAACATCTCAACATTTAAAAAAATTAATACAACTTTAATAACAATAGTAATAATATTAAATGAAAACTAAAAATTATTAAAAGTAAGTAATATTTTTTTTATATTTATTTGGAAAAATATAATTTTAAAATCAATAATATTAAATGGAAAATAAAAATTATTAAAAATAAGTAACATTTTAAAAAAAATGGAATTGGAAGTGAATTGGAGTAAAAAAAATTATGAAAAATTTGTGATATGGAAATGGAAGTGAATTGAGGTAAAAAGATTATGGAAAATTTGTGGTTTTTGTTTTATAAATTTATAATTTTATTGGTGATTTATTTTTTAGTGGGAAAAAAATATCATTTTATTTATACAATAAAATTAAATTTTGTAGATACATTTCAAAGCATGTATTGTTGTTACTGTAAAGAGGCAACGCATAGTTTTTTTTTATACAAAAGTCAAAAAAGCTTCTTCTGAAGAGGCATGTGGGACATATAATGAGAATCATTCCATCATCATATTATAAAGAAGCACCATCCAAGGGGCTCATTTACAATTAAAATAGTGACCAAGAGTCAAAATATACTTAACCAACAATTGCACATAACTAGGAGAAAACTAGACATACATGAAAGAATAAAGATCGGTAGAGTTGACTATGACAACATGGCAATCTGTCATGATAAACAACAACATCAACTTATGCACAAAAAATAGTCTAACTAAGTATCCCATAGAGGATCATCTGGTTTGTCTAGATAAAAAGGGTACGAGGAAGATCTATCCTTGACCCGTACTTAGATTCTTGGATAGTCCAAGACCCAAAAGCCATCTCTATGTCAGATTTGGAGAAATCCTCTACATTAGAATTTTGCTCTCTGTATCTGACATGATGAATAGAAAAAGAGTCAAAACTGTTTAAAATCCTGTTTATTTCTTCAATAAAAGGAGTTAAAATTATATTGTGGCATCTTTGAAGTTTCTAGTCCAATTCACTACATTCAACGAATCACCAAAAAATTGTAGTGAAATCACCCCCTTTTCTCTTGCAAAAAGATCATTACATTCAACGAATCACCAAGAATTTGTAATGAAATCACTCGCTTTTCTCTTGCAAAAAGAATAATTGGTTTTAAGGTCATAAGTTCAGCATAGTTATTTGAGCCGAAGCCAAGCCCCATCTTGATCTTAAAGAAGTGGGAGTCTGATTAAAAAAGAACCACTCAACCACCACATGCTTGTCGATTGTTCTCTGAGGATTTCACTTGTGATTTATAAGGTGATGTTATATTAATAATATTTTGTATTTCGAAAATTGAGTGGGCACATTTTATTAATGAGATTAATTAATAAAATATAAATAAATGTCAATTCGTGCTAGCGCATCTGATTAAGGTGTGATGATGATGATGATGATGATGAACATCCACTGAGACCAAATTGGTCTATCGGACCTTACAAGGGTAAGGGATTACTTGTGATTCTTTAGAATTTTGTTTCTGTGCTAAAAAGACATTAAGACAAATTTTCCAAGATCACCATAGTTTTGTTGAGTTAAAAGGTTAGGAAAGTTGGTAGTGTGATAAATACTTTGAAATTGAGATCTAATTTGGGTATAGGTTGGACAATCTAAGAGAAAGTCCTTTTCATCTTCAACCTTCTTAGTGTCACAAAGGTGACACACTCTTTCATCCCATGGCATTTTAGAAATTGACCAACGCCCAGTTTCACTATGGAGCTCGTTAGAATTTGTTCTTATCTTAGAAATGCTTATTTTTTTCTTTACACTTGTCAAAACATAGAGGTAATTTTGATCTTCTAGATTAGAGTTGATTACATCCTTGTAATACCTTAATTTTATGTTTTCCTCTAAATCTTTATCACACCATGTTTTCTCTTTAAATTTTGTTTTGATGATATTTTTAATAATATCTTTATTATGCAATATTGCAGTTAATCTCTTTCGAAGAGCCCTCAGTGTTGTTAAACTTGGAAATAACGTTCTCATACAACCTTATTTCAATAACCCTCAACTCAAAAGGCATGTTTATCTCTTCCAAAATATTCCAAAGGTTTTTCCTAGGAACCGTGTCAAAATCTTTTCTAAGGTAAACAAAACAACAAAAAATATATGTTTTATTATTGTGGAGCTCCTCTGCAATGATCCTAAAGGTATCATGATGATCCACAGTTGAATGATATCTCCTAAACCCAGCATGGACTTTAGCTCTTTTATCATGAATTTCTATCCAAATACTAATATTGTTTTCCAAAATAATTCCGTAAAACTTCGCTAAAATCAAGCTAATCATAATGGACCTATAATTAGAGGGAATGTTTCTATCCCCATTTTTAAAAATATGAAAAATGAAGCTTTGCCTCCACGGTTTAGGGAAGACTTGCTTGATTTCTAAATTGAAGAGCTTGTGTATGTGAGGGATGAAGATAGGCCCTTCGATTTTAAAAATTCCATCTTGGTAGCATTCAATGTCCTTAGCTTTCCCATTTGTAAGCCTCTTAAACTCGAACTCTATGTTATTCAAAGAAAAAACTTCATCCTCTACAGGGACAATAGGAATGATGTACATGGCATTAAGGAACTTGTAAAGACTTTTAAGGTACGAGTTCTAGTCCCTTAAGGGAATCATATTGTTTTCTTTAGTATAGTGGATTATAATTTTCCTCAGGAACTTCTTAGGATCCATCTTAGATAGTTGTGAAAGCTACTATTTCCTTCTATTGATATAGTACTTTTTTTTCCTTTTAATTAGGAATTTGTGGGTATTGATCTTATAGAGTTTTAAGAACTCATTAGAATCATCCCTAATGACTTTCCTAATATTATATAATAATATTTTTGTAATTTGAAAATTAAGTATGCATATTTTATTAATAATAATAATAATAAAAAAATTAATTTAGTAAAATTTCTTTATTTATTAATATAATTAATTAATTAATTTTAATATTTTATTTATATGATAATTATTTAAAAGCATTATTAATGGTAATGTCTTATTAATATATTTTTTTTAATTTGGAGATCAAATATGTATATTATATTATAATTTCTAATCATTGTAATTAATTTTGAATTAATTTCATTTAATATTTTATTTATAATTATTTTAATAATAATAATAATTTGGAGATTAAATGTGTATATTATATTATAATTTCTAATCATTGTAATCAATTTTGAATTAATTTCATTTAATATTTTATTTATATGATAATTATTTAAAAGAATTATTAATGATAATATCCTATTAATAAAAAAAATTAATTTTAAAGATTAAATGTGTATATTATATTATAATTTCTAGTCATTGTAATCAATTTTGTTTTATCAACTTTACGAAAGTTGATAATTAATTAATTTAATTTAATATTTTATTTATATAATTAAAATATTGTGAAGTTTTTTGTTTTTGTTATTTATTTTTTTACATAATGGTATAAATGGTAAATTTGAGTTTTAATGTAAGAAATTTGATAATTAATTAATTAAATGTAATAATTTATTTATGTGATTGAAAATATGGTTATGTTTTATTTGTTTTTTTAATAAAAGATTATAAATTTTGTAATTTTGAATTTTAGTGTATGTATAAATGGTAAATTTGAGTTTTAATGTAAGAAATTTGATAATTAATTAATTAAATGAAATAATTTATTTATGTGATTGAAAATATGGTTAAGTTTTATTTGTTTTTTTAATAAAAGATTATAAATTTTGTAATTTTGAATTTTAGTGTATATATAAGAAGATTATTAAGAAAAAGTTTTATCTTCCACTTTCTTAATATTACAAAAATCACAAATTTTTTTTTTTTTTTTTGAGTAAAAAAGGTGGAACCTACTATATTAAGTTATCGAAGAAACTTTGACAAGATGTACAAAGATATAGGTCTGAGTCACCAAAAATGTTGTCGTATACCGGAAACCAGCATAGTTTGGAGAACATATAATAGTAGCATGATAAAACAAAGAAACAAAATAACATCTCTCCTGCCCGAAGGAAACCAAGACAGATGGTTATAGTCCAAGTGAACATGTAACAGTAGCATGATAAAACTAAGAAACAAAAAAAGAATAGAAGACCTAGATACCCGGTGACCTGTCACCCTTGCTTGTTTGCCACGTGGACCCAACTGGGATGGAAAATGCCTGCGCACATAGAGGGAACTTCCGCTTTGCTGGAGCATTGGAGTACGCGTCAAGGAGCAAGTCCAGACGTTGGCCCATGAGAAGGGATCTATGCTCTAGGTCTTCCATGTGGCCTCGGAGTTCGAACACCAGAGCCAGATGCTCTGCACGGAGGAAAGAACCATGCAAGCCATTACCCACGTCGTTGAGGGATGCATCCCTCAATTCCACAGTCGCTCCATCTCTAGCTTCGAACTCCATCAACTCTGCACCAGTCGCTTCTTCCTTCCTCGCTGAGCTATTCTTGTCCGCGTTCTTCTCGACTCTGGCTTTATCCCGCGTTTCTTCCTCGAACGTTGCCTTCATATCATGGCCGGTGGGGCTGTAGTCACTCGGCCATGGAATTTCCTCAACAATGCACCCAGGGATGTCATCTGCCAGAGAAATTTTTGGGTCGCTTCCATCCTGGTAGTTTGCCTCCATGGCGTGGGGTTCCGGGGTGGTCGTCAAGTCCTCCATGAACGGAATTTCTTCCATGTAACAGGTGGGAAAGGCATCCACAACCCCATCCTCCTGCCTATCTCCAGGCTTAAATGTCGTGGTTTCACTACTACATCTGGTCCCCGTCTCCGCAATGATGGCATGCAGAGCCAATTGTTCAGCTCGAGCCTTCTTTCGGAGAATGGAGGTCGCCATCGACAGAGCACGCTCCAGCTTCTCCTTCCTTTGCCACTGCGCCTTGTGGGTGTACTAGGTCGAGCCACGGCGAGGCCTGCCCCGCTTTTTGGTCATAATTGCCAGGGAATAGATGACAATACAGTGAGGATGCAGCGAGATGGGAGTAAGTCGGGACGAGAAGGATACAAAGCTGCACCAGAGCTCCCAGACGAGGAGGAGAGCCGAAGCGAGAGCAGACCCACTCTGTTCAGGCACAAGAAAAAACAAATTGCCAAAGGCCAAAGTCACCTGGCCATCCATAAACCCTATCATGTTGAGTGCGCTGTGAGTGAGAGTGTTCGTGCGAGGGAGGTGTCCATCCACCGTATAACTGTTGTTATGGCCATCTACCATCGTAAATGCAGGGCTGGTGGGTGGCGGCCATTAGCATTTATGCTATGGCTTAGTGCTAAGCCCGGTGTCAAGGAACTGCCGCATGTCACCCCATCCGGGGAAAAATCACAAACTTTTTATTCACATAATATTTTAAGTTTAAAAAATAAAAATAAAAATACTGCAATTTGAATTTCATTGTAAAATACAAATCACTTTTTCAAGTGCTCAAAACACGATATAAATAAAAGTACAAATGCATAGTGCATTTACAAGATTAAAATCATTTTTCAGTTCTTGCCTTTCATAAAAGAATACTCAATCTTTTTTATTTTCTCCTTTCTTGTTTTTAACATTTTGTTGTGGCCCTTTTGAAGAAGGAGTCATAGTTTCTAACTATGAGTCAAAATGTGGGAGATCAAAGTTCTTAAAAGGGATGTATCAATCTCATGATGTCCTTTTGTTCCTCATAGCTATTCATAATCTTCATAGCTATTCATAATCTCCTAAGAGGAGGAAAGACTTAAATCGATTTCTTCTACTTTATCCTTTGAAAAAGGAGTTGATTTCTTCTATTACCACATTTTTATTTGACTCTTGTCCAACATCATGTTTCATTATGAATCTCATGAGAGTTTTTTTTCTATTAACAGTGTTAATTTTTTTTCTTTAACTTAACCACAAACTAATCATAGTTTTGTTTCTCTTAAGCCTCAAGTGACTTTTACTAAAGTTTGAAGTAATGTTAAAAAGTCTTTATCCTTCATGTTAATTATCTTGTGATTGATGATTGGTTACCTCATCATAGCCTTTCACTGAATGATGATTCATGATGATTCCTTTGTTAAATTTGGTTGGGTCATGGTGAGGTGAAGTGACAATGATTGTGAAAAAGAAATAACAAACACTAAGGTGAAGTGACAATGATTGTGATTTTTTTTTTTAACATACACTAAGGTGAAGTGACAATGATTGTGAAAAAGAATTTTAACATAGATAAAATAGCAATCATCAAGCACCAAAGAGATTCATGGTAATGTATGGCATTAAAACTTTGATGTAATGTGTTTTTTTTTTTTTTTGTTTAAAACCATGTAGAACATTAAGATTCTAATACCATTTATGACAAATCTATCTAATGTTTAAGGTTTACCATACAAAATTGAAGAAAAACGGAGCAGGGATGATTTTAAGGATGGAAATTTATTTTAAAATGTAGAAACCTTAACGAATCTTACTAATCCTTCATATGCAAATTATAAAATGTTTGTGATATTTTTGTAAAAATATTCAAATTTCTAAGGATTTTATATAGTTTGTATAAAATTTTGGTGATTTTAAAGGTAAAATAATTCTATCCTATAGAATTTGGGCGAATCATTTTTAGAATAGCGAATATTTTTTGGGAAAAAACATGGAAAATTAGTCCATGAGCTAGCCCCTAAAATCATCCATGAATCGAAGTAAGCTAATTTTGTAGTAAACAAACCATTTCCCTAACTACAAATTTGATAAGAATTTAAGCAAATTTTTTAGACATAAACAAAATTCTACCATAATCCAAGATTCATGTAAAGTGGAAAAATCCCTTGAAATTTTTACCCAATTATACATTAACCTATCTCATTAATAAGTTTCAAATTGATGATAACACCAATTTTTTTTATATCATTGATGGTAACAATTTAAAAAACAATTATTACAAAATCTGAGCTGGGAAAAACTACATACCCCTTTACAGAAAAGTTGAGCTTTAAAATACGTCACTTTGACCATCACGATGATGATGATTAACGTCCACTAAGACCGAATTGGTCTATCGAACCTTAAGAGGGTAAGTGATTACTTGTGATTCTTTAGAATTTTGTTTCTGTGCTCGAAAAGCATTAAGAGAAGCTTTCCAAGATCACCATACTTTTGTTGAGTTAAGAGGTTAAGAAGGTTGGTAGTGTGATAAATATTTTGAAAATGAGATCTAATATGGGTATAGGCTCGACAATCTAAGAGAAAGTGCTTTTCATATTCAACCTTCTTAGTATCACAAAGGTGACACACTCTTTCATCCCATGGCGTTTTAGGAATTGACTAACGCCCAGTTTCACTATGGAGCTCGTGAGAATTTGTTCTTTTCTTAGCAATGCTTATTTTTTTCTTTACACTTGGAAAAACAGATAGATAATTTTGATCTTCTAGATTAGGGTTGATTACATATTTATAATACCTTAATTTTCTTTTTTCCTCT